>BBSZ01011224.1:0-31292 GCA_000981365.1 Subanguina moxae | reverse complement strand
CATGGGAGTATGGGATAGCCTAAATAATGGTCTTGAGCAGTGTCTTCACATCGCAGGTGTTTTTGATGGAGAACAAAAGCACCAGCAAGGTGTATTGACCCCAAAAAGAAGATAGGAATGCACACTTTCACAGTTGTGTCTGTGAGCTGCCCTCCCACCCTTTACTGTTAGCTTCTTCAATTGTTGCTGCTCAGCAGCCGGTCAACTTAGTTTTTTTTAGGAAAAGGAAAGACAAAACAAGCCAAATGCGCATTCCTCGGCTATTTTCGTTTGCTTTTTTAGGGTCCAACTGACCGCAAACAAGTGTAAGCTAAAGATTTTTTTCTTCGTCTCTGCCCTCTCGATCAATCCTTGCTGTTAAATCGCAACAATTCAGCCACTAGTAGAGAATAAGCAGATTAATAAATGAGTGAAGATACTACTAGTCTTGAGTGGGTCGTCCCTCATTGGTGCTTTTTATAGAGGCAGCCAAGTGAAGGAGACATTTACTTTATTGGTTTAGTTAATTAGTGGACATTTTTATGAGACTCTTATGCTAAGTAAGGTGATACAAAGTGGATAATAACCTTTGTAAAATATTTCTATTAAGATTAACACAGTCGACTAGGGTTACAGTCGACGTGCGATTCACCGATTTTGGACACTTTTTAAATTTTAGGTCTAATAATGTGGTGGTTCTTTTCCCAGTAATATCTTTTCTAAAATTAGATGATAGGTGCTACGCAATGATGGGTCAAGCATTAAATTGAGCCCAGAAAATTTTCAGGCTAGAGATGTTTGGTTTCGACCTGTAATCGACGAGTTTCGACTGTTCACGTCGACCACACGTCGAAATCAAGCATCTCTATCCTGACAATCTTCTAGCCTCAATTTAATGCTTAACCTATCATTGCGTAGCATCTATCATCTAATTTTAGAAAAGACATTACTGAGAAAAGAAATACCACATTATTAGACCTAAAATTTAAAAAGTGTCCAAAATCGGTGAATCGCACGCCAACAACACCATAGTCGACTCATTAAATTGTGGGTCAGGTAACAGGAATGGGGCTAAACATGTTATTCGAATGCAGTCGAACATCAATATATCAGTTCTTATTAAAAAGCATGGAATATGATTGAGATGATGTTAAAATAAGACAATACCGTATTTCCTGTAATAAGCAACCCCCTTAAATTCAGAGGGAAAGGGGTGATTATTACAGTCGAACCTCGTTAAACTGGCACCCCTAATTCAAAAAAATGTGTTTGTGGCATTGTGTTTTTGACCTATGTTTTGCAGGTGTCTTCTGGACATGTTATATACCAAAATTTAGCTTAGATTCTAGGCTACGTTTTGGTATATAACATGCCCAGAAGACACCAGCAAAACATAGGTCAAAAACACAATGCCACAAACACACTTTTTTGAATTAGGGGTGCCAGTTTAACGAGGTTCGACTGTAGAGGAAATATGGTTGTGTTTCAGGCAAAAAATCAAGAAAATCCGCCCTCGACTCGGCATTTCGCCTTGAATACAACCGTCGATGGCTCAAGTTATGCTCTCAGCATTCGAATATCTCTGCTTGTTCTCTGGCCCGATGATTTCTAATTAGGGAAGAGTGTTTAAGACAAAGTTGAGACTGGTATTTGTATATCTTTATAAAAACTTTGCTAGATATCAATTGGTTTACCTGATAGTTTGCACATTAATTGGTACCTTCTTGCCTCTAATCATCCACTGGAAGATGTGGCTGAAAAATCCGACTCACTAGAAGTCGCTTTTTTAACGTCTTTTAATGCTGCTCGTTTTTTTAAGTTTTTATACAGTCACTTCAAAAAGCAGTTGTACGCAAAAATAAATGCAGGATAAAAATAAATGTAAGAGTGCAGAGATGAGTTACAAAATTAATGTGCAAAGGTAGATGAAGTAATAAACTCAAATCTCCGATTAATTTTATCGAGAAAACAGTAAAAATTAAATGATACTAGGGTCCTCCAACTGAAGACCTCTAACTTTAACAGTTAGTTGCAAATTAAAAGAAGGTGGCTGAATCTGTCGACCTATAGCTGGTAATGTGAGGAGGCTGAGAGGGTAAAGACCTTTTAAAAGTGGTTGCGCAGGGGAATGTTCAGCTCTTGATAGACACTCATTCGCCTCTCCTCTAACCAGTGTCCACTTCGAAACTGTTGACTCATTGCTCTCTGCCCCTCACTTTTGAATGCATCCAAATTCAAATTCTGTTTGCCGATTTCCTTCTCCAACCCAATATTTTACCACGCTTCAGCACTTGATTCAAAAGCTTCTTTGCTGATCTATTACTTGCATGGAAAATTAGCGAAATTTCTGAGATTATTGACCCTTGTGTAGAGTCAATATGGTTAATATTTAAATAGATAGGCCACTTGAGGACATCTGCTCAAAAAGTTTCCACGGAAAGAAGAATTTGTGAGTGCACTTAACTAATATATGCTATTGTTTGGTTGTGGTGTACAGCACCAATGCAAGAAGAGCATAACAGTTTATTTGAAACAAAACAAATTAAGCTGATTTAGAAAGCAACAACAAGCACTAATTAGACGCAATGAATATACCTATTCGAGGTCTTCATCAATAATGATCGCGTCTTGGTCGTCATCGTCATCTTCTTGAAGGTCATCGTCGAAAGCGTCAACGGCCTCAGTGTGATCACGAACAGAAGCCATGAACCTCTAAAAAACTGAGTAAAAGGTTGAGAATCACAAATAAAAGTAAAAATATATGGATTAGTGCCCTTTTACGTTCTATCGGAAGTCAACTTTACATCCAAATATATTGGGTTGGCTGTGCAAAAATTAGTGAATTTTAGACTCGATATACACGCATATAATTTCTGTGCCAGAAAATAGGTGTAGAAAATAGGTCTAATATAGAAGGGGAATTTCACAGCGAGGATACCCTACAGGCAAAGCCACTGCACCGCCAATTCTTTAATTTTTTTAATTAGAGTAACAAAAGATACAACTTACAGCTTTTACAGCGGGAAGAGCTCCAACCACAGCTTCGAAATGGATTGGCGAAAGAGTTTGCTGCAACAACTGAATCATATCATTAGCGTGACCAGATGCAAAAACGGCATTTGCCATGTGGACTGAGCCACTCTCAATGTCGCCTTAATTTTAAGAGTGGTATGTTGTTACACCCAAAATATAAAAATGCCTTCTCGGAAAAACTCTTCTCCATTCATCATTTCGGCAAGAAAATATTGCTCCATAGCAGTTTGATCTCTAAGATCAGGGATCGAGTGAATATTTTGGATGTTAGAACAAATATTTTGCTTGTTCTTTCGCTCTAAATATTATAAGAATAATTAGTTGAAAACTTAAGTCTTTAAAGTTTCTACTCTGACGAATCTTTTGCTTGTAGTCGAGCGCAGAGCATCTCTTTTGATCAAAATATATAGCGTAGCCGACCAAGCCAACACCAGCTAAGCCAGCAGCCCAGGCCAAAATATTGGACATCTTCCAACCGAAGTTTGAGTTATCTATGAGAACCTTACAAAATATAAATACCCATATAAAACCGAAGAGTGAACGAGACAATAAATTGCAAATAATTCTTGTACAATTCAAATATTTATTTGGGAACAAACAAGTAATCTACTAAAAATATTCTCTTGAAAAATAGATTACACAAACAACTAAGCATTAAACAAAAATGAGAGTGCGCAAATTCGAAATTCCTACTCCAGATCGTCGTCCACATAAGCGGCTGGCTGAGAGCTTGGACCTTCTAAATTGGCATGTTTAATTTCGGCGTCAGCGAATTCATGGCTTCGTATTGCCGTTGCGTGGCGCTAAAACACTATCCATGCATATTTAGAAAGACAATAGATTAAAGTCACAATTTTCGCTTCCGGCAAAGCTTGAACCAAAGCTTCAAACTGCATTCGAGGAAGTGTTTGCTGGAAGATTTGAATCAGCTCAGCTGGATGCTCACAAGCGAAGACTGCATTGGATATATGGATCACACCCTCTTCTAGGTTTCCTAAAAAAAATTTATGAAAGTGTGATAAAAATTCAGTCAATACCACTATTCATGAGCTCCTCGCCCAAAGTCATTTCATCGAAGAAGTATTGTTGCATGGCTTCCTGATTTCGCGGGTCGGGAATCGAGCTTGCAGTGCTTATTACTCTAGATTTCTGCTTCATATTTCGGTCTAAAAATTTAAAAAAAGTTTAGGAGACGCATACAAAATTTCAGGTTCTCAGAAGCAGCAAAAGCACTCTTTTACCAAAATTTTTTGATATAACATGTGGGTGTTTTTTCTAAAATAAAAATAAAAAAAATAATAAAGGCTATTATAAAGCTTTCGTTTAAAAAATTCTGATTCTCTGCTGTCTTTGGTGTTATCTTCTCGCTCTACCTTTTGGTAATCTTCTTTTTTGTTTTGATTTTCAGCTTTCGGTTAGATTTTTTTGGTAAGGGTAAAAATAGGGAGCGATTTTAAATTTACATGAAAACCACAAATTTTAAATTTAAAAAAAAGCAAAACTGGACTTTTTTCAATACAAGAGAAATTTGTAATCTTTTGTTTTATTTTCGTCTTATATTTAATGTCAAAAATTGAGTTTTTGTCTGCTTTATAGTCCACTTTTTGACCGAAAAATTACAAATCTGATACGGACAACTTATATCTACTTATTTAATCTACCTTTTACTTTTAAGCCGAATAAAAAAAACAAGCGACAAAGAAAAAACTTGAAAGTGTCTAGAAGGTGGGTTAAGCTCCCAGTCTAGACGAAAACAATCTTTACACATGAATTTACATAACCTAGCACTCTACCACTACACCACATCCGCACAGTCAAAATCGACTTTTAATACAAAAATTTTGGTTTTGAAACACCGTGGCTTGCAAGCATAGCTGCATGCGACTCAAAAATTTTGATAATAAAAAATTTGAAAAAAGATTTACTTTAGTCAAAAGACTTTGAGAAAGTCGATAAAAAAAGTCTGCGAAAAAAACATCCAAAAAATACTGCCAGCGTTTCCAATGTAAATAATCTCGATAAAAGACACCGTAAAAGATTAAAAAAGCGTAAATCTCTATGTTTGTGAGAATGCTGACATAAATTGATTTTTCCCGTATGCTTTGAAGACTAATAAATTTGAGAATGAAAAACTTTACTTTGACGAATTTTCTGCTTATAGTTAGGATCAGAACGTCGCTTGCGGTCAAAATAGATTGCATATCCAACAAAGCCAACCACACCAGCCATGACAGCGGTGAAAACATAATGTGATCGGTTAAAACCTGTTTGGTTTGACATCACCGAAGACATCTTTCTAAAAGTATTATTAAAAAAAGTATTAGCAATTGACAAAAATTAAAATGGGCATCACGATCATTTAAATTACAAATCCCAGCGCATTAGAGATTTTGGCGGGAAATTGAATACCGTATTCTCTCTAATAGAACGATATCTTTTATCCCTCCAGCATGATCCGCGCTGGTGCACGGCTAACGTGCGCTGGCTTACCCTAAGCCTAAAGTCTAATTTTATGCAGAAGTGTAGTCACAACCAAATTCAAAAAGCGTAACGAATGTGAATTAGAAAATGAAATTTCAAATAGCAGCTAGAAAACGGAATTCCATTTTTGAAAAACACTGCATCAATGCTAAGCATAAAAATGCCTAAAAATTTATTTAAAAAATGAGAGTAGAACATTCAGCCATTCTTTTGGCGCTACATTTTTGAAGGTGCAATTTTCGACAATCAATTTTTCTTCGTCTAATAAATTTCGGTTGATCAAATAGTTTTCGAGCACGTGATTTCTCTTGCTAACGGCTAATAGACGTGTAAGGAAATCTCGTTATAGCCCTCCTGAAACTAGAATGAGTGCTGTTGGAAGAAGTGAAAGCGATAATTATACCGGGGAAGAAGACAATGATGAGCAGACTACAGATGAGTTTGAAGATGTTGTGGAGGAAACTCGCAGACAGCGGTTTTTTTTTTTGATTTTATTGTTGATCAAATTTAATTGTTTTTTTAGAAGGAAGTCTTTGCGCAAGAGGACGGCTACTGAACTGGAGCGATTGCATTTTCGACTGGTTAATGAGAAGGTAAACTAAGGTTAGTCGAAGTGCAAGAACCACTGAAATTATTGAGGTTGTCAATGACATCACTGTAGAGATTCTGTACAAACCACATACTCTCACTGTGCTTGCTCTTTTGTGTGCTTATTTGTTTTACAAAGCTTTCAGTGGGTAAGTCAAATGTTTTTCTGGTTAATGTGGTGTATTTTAGTGCTAGTAATTGCTTGATTAGGTTTGTTACCAAATTCACGGCTCTTTTTAGGGATGAAGATGTGTCTGAGCAAAACATTTTTGGTGGTCTTCAAGCGATTGGTGTTCTTTTTTTGGTGATTAGTGCAATGGCTTTTCCGAATGGTCCGTTCATTCGACCTCATCCAACGTATCAATTTTTGCTCTTTGAAGTTTTTTATGAATAGGGCATTATAGGTTTTGGCGAATCATTTTTGGTGTCAGTGTGCTCTATGCTTTGCTTCTTCAGTTCACTCTCTACCAAAGCTATGGTATTTACTGGAAATTTGGTTTAATTTTGTTAAGCGAGAACTTTATAGGTGATATTAAGAGGGTTATTAGCTGGCTTGATCCTGTCGGGCTGAGTCAAACCTCTCTTCAAGAAAGGGTTATTTTTCTGCCCTTAAAAAATCTCCTAGATCTTTATTTGATTTCCTTGTTTAGGACTATGCGAGTAATTGTTCGGACGTTTCGTTGGAGCGTATTTGGAGTCACATGGACGTGTATGTAATTTGTGTGTTCTTATTAAAGATATCAAGCTAATAAATTTAGCTTCGCAGTTGGTCACTTCTTGGGATGGGCAATGAAGGCGCTTCTTATTCGACACACAATTATTTGCTGGTATATAAGTGTGGCTTGGGAGCTTACTGAAGTAAGATTTTTGAACCCTGTTAAAGTATACATTCGTCAAATTTTTTCTTGAATCGTGTTTTGACGTCTCTAAAGGATGAATCTTACGGATGAAGACGTTGTTTCTAAAAATTTTTCCTACCAAAAATTTAGTTTTTTTGAAAATTTCAATGTTTTAATTTTTCACTTCGGGGGACTATGGTAGACATGAATATTAATATTGGCTAATATTCTTAAAGGGATTAGGGCTGTAACAGGGTATGTTTTGAAATTTACAAAAACTCAATTTTTGACAGGAAAAAGTTTAGATCTAGGTTTTTGTTTATAAGCGTCACCCTTACATTTCGAATATTTAGGTGGTGTTCGCTCATTTGCTGCCCAACTTTCAAGAATGCTGGTGGGATGCCATCTTTCTTGACATAATCCTGTGCAATGGCCTAGGCATTCTATTCGGCTTATGGGTGTGTAGAATGTTGGAAATGCGTAGTTTTCATTGGGAAAGCATTAAGTATTTTTTTATTTATTATCTGTGAAGAATGACACGCATGCTTAGGAATATTCGTACCGCCCGAGGAAAATTTAAACGAGCCGTATTACAGTTCACGCCGGAAAGGTTTTTTTTTTCGAAATAATGCTTTTAATGTGGTCTCTTTAAATATAAGTATGAAATTTTAGCTGGATGAAGGTTGAGTGGTTAAACATTTTTCCACTAAAGAGGTGCTTAGCTATCTACGCTTTTATCATGGTCTGGCTGGTAAGCTTCGGTACTTTGGTCGTAGTAGGAGCTGAACACTAGTGGTTCAGATCACTGAGCTCAATACCTTTTTCTTGAAGCATGTATTTTCTATTGATACGACTCATCCAATCGTCTTCTGGCGCATAATACTTATTGGGTTGATTTCGGCTCCGTCCATCAGGTTATTATTCACTTATTTCTCTTTTTTTGGCTATCGTGTCACGTTAAAACCGACATAAAAGCATGTAAAGTAAATTTTTGAGCTTTGTCTAAAATTGTCACGAAATTACTTTTGTGAATGCAAAAACATTAATTTTTTGAGAGACGATGATGCACTTTCGAGATTGTGAAGGGCGGATGCTGATTTTTTAGGTGTAAAAATGTTTTGTTCTTCCGGGGTTTTACTACAATGAAAACTGGAAAACCATGAAAATTACTTTTTGATGTCAGGAACACCTTTTTTTGTTGCTAGTTGCGATGTGGGCCTTAACTAAAATTATTTGCTGATACTGGACTATCAAAAACAGGAATCTCATTTTCCAATTATTTGGGCACTACCGTATTATACGCCCATTCGGGTTTTCTAGTTACACAAACCATTTAAGAAGCATTTTTAGGGGATTAAGGGCTAGGGAGGGGAAGGGAAAATTGAGAGGCTATTGAGAGGCCCGATGAGTCCGATATTGATTGGGGGAGGTAGACAGTAGAATCTGCATCTAGTTGCTGAATAACTTATTTTCTTAAAACGTTCATTTAAAGTTGGACACAGCAAACTATCATGATTTCAGAAATTACATGTTAATGCATGATTTAAAAGCAAATCTTGCTGTGTTATTTTGTTGCAAAAGATCGTAGATTGTTTTTTTTTAGGTTCCAGGAAAAAAATTCCGGTTTATAAAATAGGACCAAAAGTACATGAAAAAACCTAAACTTTAACAAGCAGATTTGGTAGTTCACGTCTGGCGTTGATCATTTCTAAATTTGTGTTGAAATCCTTCAAGTATTCGATCACAAAGTCAACTTACTTTAGGTCGGCTTTTTTCTCACAAAATTTGGATGAAAAATATGAAAATAGCCATATGAAAAAATTATTTTTCCGATCTGTGCTGATATGTTGTGATGCTTCTAGTGAGAAACAATTTGGTTAAGGAGAAATTTAAATTTTCGTAACACATTTTGAGGAAGTTGCATTTCAGAGTTTGGCGAAAACCGGCGGCGATTTCGATTTTAAAATAGAGTTCTGGGCGAAGTTTTTACTCTAAATTGGCTCGGCATCCAGCCCCGTCATCATCTCTAATTTCTATGCAGTTTCACATAAAATACAGAGATAACACGCGTTTTTACGTTGGTAGGGAGTTAACACTCTTTGATCATTGATCATTTTCAGGCAGTATTACGTCTATGCCACGGATCCTAAGATAAAGCGAATCGGCATGCAATGTTGGATTTATACCGCTGTTTGTGCTCTGGAAGCGGCTATTTGCATCAAGTTTGGCCGAACACAATTGCCGGATGTAAAAGTGAAGTTGGTTGGACTGTGGATTCTGTGTTTGGTTTGTCTTTTTTAGTAAATGTTTAAGACGATATTTGTCACTTTGTTTGTTTTAGGCAGTCGGAACAATTTTCTGTGTGTGGCTTTCGGCGGTCTGGGCTAAGTATTCATCTGTAAGATCTGAAGCGTCACTTGAGTTGCATGCTGATACTTCTTTTATTATAGATGACTAAAAACGTAGAAGTGAAGGGTGGTGAGACTCGACAGTGCTACTTGGACTCGAGCTGTGAAAATCTTGGGGCCATCAGAGAAGATGTTTTGAGACGCAGGAAATTGTTGAAGATACCCAGTCCAGATTTTTCATGAACTTGTATTTCTGATTGTAGGATAATATTTTTGTGTTGCACCTTGCTGTTAAATAATAGATAATCTTAAAGTGAGTTGATCTCTGAAGGTGGTCTGAATTAAATTTTTTTATTTGCGATTGTTTGTAAATTGATTTAAGTATGTGTGCCCGGTGTTTGCTTCTAGATAATCGGTTCTCTCAATAATCGCTCACGAGCAGTGTTTTTAAAATTCGAAATCCAAAAAGTCTCATGACGATTTTATAGGTTTTACAAATTTTATATAAATTTTTAATTTTATAGATTGAACTATAGTTGTGAGAATGACCCATCATTCAATAATGGTGAGCATTCGGATATTTGATCGGCAAACAACTTTTCTGTAGTCAGAATTTGTTTATTTCGCATTCAATAATAAACTAATTAAGCGAATAGTAAGCGTCAAATTTAGTGACAGCCTGCGGATAAAAACCATATTTATTTAAAAAAACCACAACAATTTAACTTTAGTCAACTAAATTTAATCAAAGAAAAACATTTCTGCATTAAAAATTGATTTTTCGTTCTCTTCTTTTGAATCTTCCACCACATTTTCTGGCTCCTCAAGTTTTCTTCGGTACTACTGTATTATACCCCCACCCCAATCGTTTATACCCTCCAAAAAGTACTTGGTTTTCTATTTGTGTAA
This sequence comes from Subanguina moxae, assembly GCA_000981365.1. NCBI lineage: Eukaryota > Metazoa > Nematoda > Chromadorea > Rhabditida > Anguinidae > Subanguina > Subanguina moxae. The sequence goes on along the minus strand of BBSZ01011224.1, from coordinate 21,115 downwards.
CCGATTTGCATAAATTCTCAAACTCTCACCGTACAATATTTCCTCGAGTTTACAAGGAGCTCTAGATAATGCAAAGCCCTTCAACAAAAGTTTATTACGCAACCAAAGACACATAACAGAGAACAAACATAGAGAAGACATAACTAACAGAGATGAAAAGGCAGCTAGTTTAACAGTAAATGTGCGTTTCCGACCCTCAAGGATTCACATGTAACGTGAAGCACAGAGCTAGAAAAAAAACGTAGTTATAAGCCACTTTCCACAAAATTTCAAGTCAAACTTCATTCGCAGTATCCAAATCAAGATTCTTGAAGTACTTGCGCAAACAATTTTTAAAGAAGTCGTCCAGATTTCTGCGATGATCTACAATTTTGCAACCCTCTTCCGGCAAGTGAGCAGTAGACTTGTGAGCCAGAGCTTCAGCACGCACATTAGTTTTAAAACCACAACTCATCAGAGCACATTCATAACAACACATCTGCTTGATGGAGGAAACGTGCTAAACAAAGAAGCTAATACACGAAGCTTAAAATAGGAAAAAGGCTTGCCTTCCACACATGACTGACAACAACATTTTTACTACCTACAGTTTCAGAGCAGAATTCGCAGTAGTAAGGATTTGAAAGAAAATCTGAATTAGCGATAGATGACGAGGACTGCTGATGCATTCCAGAGGATTTGTCAACATTGAGGAGCTGACCCAAACGCGGACTCACAATTTGACTAACTTGATTCAAATCTAAATACTGACGATTCTCAGAAGGGGGCGGCACAAAAGCATCATCAATGGCGTCCTCTTCAAGCAAGACAGCAACAGCTTGATCACTCGACACGGGCTTGTTCTTAACGATGGGATTTCGTCCAATATCAGTCTTGATTTCTTTCTTGACCACAGAGTTGCATCCTATCTCTGACTTTACTTCTGCCTTGATGCAATTGGCACGCACAACACGTTTACTGAAAAATCAATTAAAAAACTATATGGCGATTTAAGAACTCCGTCCATTCGAAACCCCCATAAGTTTTTTTTGTAAAATACATAACAGAAAAAGATCACAAAATATTGAGATTATTTTTTTAATAATCGCCTAGAATTGAAAGCATTTCTTGGTTTACAACGCCAAAAACTATGCCAATCCAATAACCAGGACATGTAAGGATCACAGCACAGAAGAAACAAACAACAATCCACCTTATGACATCATAGACCAAAATATGCTTTTAAATTCTGATTCGATTGGTGAGAACAGAGTTGGTGAGAACAAACAAAACTCGATAAAAATATAAGTTACGCCGGTTTTAAAGTGAGCGGAATTCTTGAGAAACCGTGTATTTTGGAACAGTTTCAATAATATACCGTGGCGTGAGTGCAGGATGACTATTCCAAATCGCAGCCAGTTCTACTTCATCCCTATAATGCTCTTTCTTCATATGCTGCTTCAGATTACCACGCAAACGGTAGGATCGAGAGCAATCGCTAGCCACACATTTGTAAATCTTGTTATTTTCATCGTGAACCGTTTTGTGAGTGGTAAGACCAGTGCCGAATCGAAAAGATTTGTTACACACCCCACAGACGAAAGGTTTCGTGTTTCGGTGGATAGCCAAATGCTCGTTTAAATCTACAAAAACAAAAAAAATTAAATAAGATATGCAGAAAAGGATAATTACAAGACAAGCTTCTAAATGATTTCAGACAAATAACGCACTGATGAGGACGCTTATTGGATCGCGCAAACTGAGAGTCATTGGCAGCGGTCTAAACGCGTAAATAAGTACACATATCTTTTTAAAAATTTCAACACAACTTCCTGCTTGATTTGCACAGCTTCAAGATTTTCAGTAACAGACATTGAATAGCTAAAAATTAAGTTGTTTTAGGCAGAGATGACTTCTATCATAAAGCTTAAAAATTTTGAGCTTTTGATTATTGAAAAACAAACCAACTATTTATTAGCAATTGAAATTTAAAAAATGTTAATCATTCAGCTGTTTTCATGTAGATAACGATGAGCCTTGACATGAGCCGTCTGACAAAAGTTCAGGGCTAGTAGTTATAATTATGTTAACATTAGCTTTTAGCATTAACAGTAACATTAAGATCTTCAGAAACGAGAGGGGGTAAAAGTCAAAAAGACTACACGGTCAGCGAGGGAAGAAAAGAAGGCAGAAGCGGAGAAGCAATACGGAAACGCAAGTCAGAATCTGCAAGCAAGACGAAAGAAGGCAAATACTTTCACTTTATTTTTGATCGTTTTGATGGACTAATTCTATCCACAGGGAAGGGTAATCCCAGGTTAAAGGGTCCCTGCTTTTGTCCAAATACCGTATTCTCTCTAATAAAACCACACACCCCCCCCCCCTAATTCAAAATCGTGTTTTTGGCATTGTGTTTTCAACCCACTTTTTGGAGACAGCTCCCAAGCAAGTTACCATTCAAATTGTAGCCTATTGTTTTAGCTATTATTGGGTAATAACTTGCCTAATGTAATTTCATTCTCAAAGAGTCTAAAGCTAGCAAAGCCAACTTTTATAAGATAGTGAGCTTGAAAAAATTATGTGGGTGCACGGAGCATAATAACAATTCCGCAACTTCTCTTTGGTGCACGGGCGTTTGAAGGTTATAAACCACAATATCTGTGCATGAAATTTTGTTCCTTGTCCAAATTGAGCCCTATAACAGTCAAATCAACGAAAAATAAAGGTGCGATCGCTAGATGGGTTTGAACCTAAGACCCCAAAAACAGCAAAATCTAACACTTTACTACTGCGCCATGCAAACACCCCTTGAAATTGAAAATGAACCCTTTTGGACAATTTGAAAAGCCGTGTGATTATTTTGAGTACAAAATGTCTGAAAACTACAACTATAACAAGAGTAGACTGTATTCGAATGTTCGCATCTTTTATTTTTTCTTATGTCCCTAAGCCTTAAAAAATTGTGCTGACAGTATTGCGGGGGTGATTTTCTGCCCCTCTGCGGCATCTCGCATGCAAGAAAGAAAAAAATTGAAAGTGCACTTCGTTCTGCTAATATAACAAATGAAAACAAAGAAAGGGATTTACGCAGATAAAGACAGCATAGCAAAAATTGTCACCTTTTTTTGCGCAACCCTGTAAATACCTTGTGTAAGATACTTTCAGGGTTACTATTCGTCTGGCCGCAGCTCTTTTTTGCCATGAAATAAATACGGATTCGTAGAGCTCGGCGATAGGTGCAAATCGCTCGCGCCAAATGCGATATTCCTATAGAAATGTAATTGTAAGTAAAAGCTTGTTTTGAAAATTTATTTTCGAGCAAATTTTAGGCGCGAGCAAACCCTGTGCCCGAAGAAATTTTTGCTTGTTTCGGATATCTCTGCACACCGAGAAAAGCTGCAAACAGAAATTAGCTCGACAAAATAACGTACTTTATTCTTGACAGCATTCAAGGAAACAATAGGGCAACGAACCCTCAAAGCAAAATTTTAATTAACATCCATGGATTCAACCACATCATACTTAAATGTTTTCTGCTTGAGCACTTTAGTAGACCCAGGCTTAAACTTGTACTCGAGTTCCACAACGTTTGGGGGCTTACAGAAGTCAGGAACAATAGGACCTTCGAAGTGGGCACCATCCTTGTCAATAGTCACGAGATTCAGGGAGTTTCCTGACATGTTGTCACCATGCTGAAATTTTCACCAGCCTTTATCGTCATTTATAGACAACAGAAATAATATTGAACAAACCATTCCAGCTTGTAGAGCTCGTTGAACAAGGGCTTTGCATTCAGCTTCCTACAAGTTATAATATTCAAATTTATAGTGTAAATCAAGAGATTTGGTAATTTTTAAACTCCATAAATCCTTAACCAAGCCGTTCTTTAGAGTATTTAAAAGGTTATTATGTGCCTAACATGAGATTTCGTAGCAATATGACAAGGTACCTAATGTTCTGTCAAGTTGAGCTGCTTCACAAAAAAAATATTTGAGACTTTAAGACTCCAGGCTTTTGCCATTTCATTTTGTTCATATAATAGCGCTAAACATAGAATTTATACCTCCATGCCAAAGCTGAAATCTCGTTCAAGGACAGTAATAGCGGCGTAGCTGCCGGAACCATCAGACGCAAAAGGCTTAGCCATCGTGAATCCATTGGCAGATACATCGTAGAGGTATACACCACTCGGATCCCAGCCACCGATAAGCAAGTAAGCACCAATATATCCCATGTACTTGAATAGGTGATGTTTGGCCATTCGCAAAGCAGTGACCACACGCGATTTTCTTCCCGAATTGAGTTCTTGCAAGCGAAGATTGGCCGAAAGCATATTACACACCTAAAATTATTTTAAAAAACCTGCCCTTAATTGACAAATATTACCTGATGAAGATCAGCAGCCGTTCCAGCTCCACAGGCATAGATCGAGTTTGTCAATTTGTGAACCTTCATGCAGTGCTTATCGGCAATGATGTTTCCCATCGTGGCTCTTGTATCGGCTCCCATGACAACACCATTCTGCAAAGAAGAGGACAAATTTGAGAACTATTTACGTGGTCAAATATTAACTTTATAAGTAGCAGCCACAATAGTAGTTCCTGTACTTCGCAATACAGCTGGTTTCACACCGCTTTCACACAAGGCTAGATTTCGCTGACACGCAGAAAAGTCGAAAGCATCAGTTGTTTCCAAACCCATCTTGAGAATTTTTTCATCCATATTTGCTTGTCAAATTGTCTCACGGATCACCTTAATAAAATACCAAATTAACATTTCCTAAACGTCCCATTTTCAATATAAAAATATGAGCTGAAGTGGGCCCTCTGGCGCCTTTCTACTTATTGGGTTTGATGAATATGCCGTAAATCCTCTTTTTATTATCTCATATCAAATTTTTTAAACGTTTTTGGAGGTGATCAAAAGCATCATTAAATATAATATTTTTGGTTTTTTTTATTTCAGATAAATTGGAATAATGTTTGATTCCATGCCCGTAGGTGTCGTCTCCGAGGCCTTCATCTTCTTGTGTGCCTCCGAAACCTTTATAAGATCGTAAAACCGAGTCCCTAACAAAAAATTGGACAAAACTGTCTCCAAAAGCAAAAATTTTTTTTGGCACCAAATTCAAGAAAGCATGGCAGGACGGACATATCTCCTCTCCAACTATACTAAAACACTGCTTTCATCGCGTGAAACATTATATTTTTAGGTATTTTCCTGCAATCTCTTTTATTTTTGAAGGCGGCGTACAGACTTTTAGTTTTTTTTTCTCGGCACCTGATTCACATGAATGATTTACACAATCTACGGTGCAGGCGCGGAGCGCCAAGCATCAGCGCTCTATATTATCTAAACTCTAATGATAAGGTCTCAAGATCACAGGAAAATACTTAAAAAGCAGTTGGGAGTGATGCGGCATTACTAGCAGTATACACCCTTTTAAGTGATGCAGCATTGCTGCAGCGGGGCCTCCTAGTGTGAGGAAAAATGCAAAAGTATTACCATGAGTTTCGGAAACTGAAAATAAGGACTCTTTTGATGACAATGAAAATAAAATGTCTTTTCGAATTACTGTTAGTCATTCCGTTCGAGACGATTATTTTTAAACAGACATTCGAATTAAAATATTTATTCACGTAGAGGACATTGACTCAAGGCCTTCGCAAGTCGCAAATTTTGTATGTAAAATATCTGTAAACATATTTAAAGTACTATATCTATTTAGACTTTCCCGTTCTTTTTGAACACCTTTTTAACAGCAGGTTTCAGCTATCAAGTTATAAATGAGTTCCAACAGCAAGAAGCGTGAAGCATCTAGCAATCTAATGAATGAGACTCCTCCTTTGGGCAAAAATTTTAAAAGCTCAAGACTTAGCATGGCTGGTCGTATTGGAGATATTGTGGCTGTGATGAATCATAACGAAATTAATGAATCGTCAGCCGTTTTCTGTGAGCATATTAATCGAGCGGATAGAAAGGTTTTCACTATAAAAAATGCGGTTGGTTTTTGTTTTAGATATTAGAACTTTTAAGTTCATCTACACAGATACATGACAAACTATAAATCTTTCAGGGTACAACGGAAGTGAAGCATATTGGGAGAGAAGAGAGCGCGGGAGATGGCTTTGAGTATATGTTGGCTGTGGTGAACAAGCGCACGAAACAAGTTGAATATCGTCCTGTATCCGTTATCCAATTTGAAGCAAGATATAAGCCACCAGCGGAACTTTTTTCGGTAGAAAAGTGATTTTTTTCATTTATTGCTGATAGCTAGCACTGTTTTTTCTAAGCCCTCTCTATCTCTATACTTCCGCGAAGCAAATTTAAATGGTTTTTTATAGTTTAAGATCACAATTCTTTATTGGAGTTTCTAAATATATTGTACTCAAAATAATCACTAGAATCGTGCGAACACTTTGGTAATAAGAGCTCCTAAAGATACTTTTAAAAAGTTTGGAATTTTAGGCCATTTTACGTGTATTTCGCCTGAAAAAGTCACGTAACAAACGTAGAATGGCTTAAATTCCAGACTTTTTATAAGAATTTTTAAAAGCTTTTATTACCAAAATGTTCACCAGATTGTGCTGATCATTTTAAGTAGAAGATGTTTAAAAACTGTAATAAAAATTCTTGATTTTAAACCATTAAAAAACCATTTAAATTTATTTCGCGTAGCCTGTTTCGCGAAAGTATAGGGGCCTCTAATAGATGCCCACCCTTGATTGAACGTCATGATCTTGGCATTGTGTTTTTGTCCCATGTTTTTCAGGTGGCTCTCGAACGTGTGACAAAAACACATACCAAGAACACAATTTTGAATCAGGGGTTATCGTTTATTAGAGAAAATACGGTAATTTTGTAAGTTTTCAGAATTCAAACAAATCAGGATTATTCTCAAAATTTTGCGAGGGAAAATTTCGTTGCAGACAGAAAAAGGTGGTTTTTTTTAATCCATGTAACTGCAAATATTCGTTGTTATTCTATGTCAGCCTTACTGCGGTCTTTGGAAGTCAAAAGAAGAACAAGGCACTTGAAGCCGCTGCCCGAAGAAGTGTGACTGAGGTAAGACAAACCGAAAAATCAAGACTTTAACGGCCCTATATTATTTCATCAAATCTCTTAGGATACTCTGACAGCGATGACATCTACTGCTTTTGCGTCACCAAATGTTGGTGAAGACATACTGGATAAGAAGGTCAAAGAAGATGGTACTCCGAATGTTTCACTCCTATTACCGGTAATTTTTGTTTGTTTTTTGCAATGTTGTTAATCGTATTATGCGCACTTGCACAATAATATAAACGACATTTTTAGGCTGAGAGCTCAGTTCTTCCAGTTCCAAATCGAAATGCCAAGCATCCTTCAGAAGTTTATTCATTGGACCAGTTCTTTAGTGAGTCGGCTTTGAAAGGTGAAGAAGGTAACAAACAGCTAGAAAATGAAGCACTGGCATTTTTTGCTGAGTTCAATACAATGGAAAAGCTGATTGGCAATAGTATTTTTATACAGTTCTTTTCCGGAAGCTTTAAGCTGCAACTTTACAGATGTCGCTAAAGTCGTTGCAAGCAGAATTGGTAGTATTACCGCCTTCCAAAATCCTGGGAGACGAGCTGTTCACGCTTTGAAGCTAGTTGTGCTTTCAAGGATTATTGCGGTCCAATTTCTTCCTTTTTACTTTCTTAATCATTTCCTTTTTAGACCTGCAACGAGAAAAGAGGATCAATGATAAGCCTAACACAATTGGAAGAAACGAAATTGCCGCCGAATATGCTTTCTGCAATTCGTGCAGAATATTTCGGTGAGTATCCAGCGTCATTTTTAAAGTTGAGTATTGTGTGTTCAGGTCCAGCAAAGAACATTAAAGGGCAAATGAAAATATACTTATCCGCGATGGAAAAGAACAAGTTGATTGCACACTTCCTTTGCATGATTCTTTTATTTGATGGTTTGTTCTCTCACTTTTGACTGACTGTTTAAGCATGTAAAATTTTGCTTAGTTTTCAGAACCGGATTTTACAGTGCCTATATCTCCCTTGAGTGTCGAATTGAACATTGGTGAGGCGAATTCGGTTAAACTCCTTCAAGGGCTAGGATGCACGTAACTAGCAAGAAAATAAGTTTACTAAAATGAATAGTATATTCAGGATCATGCAGTGTACCACCGACGAAGCGATGCTGTTTAATTCGTTGCGGATGGCAAAACTTACGGGTCCGCCGGAAAATGGAAAGGGATTGAAGAGATTCCGATTTGGGAAGAAATGACAAATCTCTGAGAAGCCAGAAAATGTCGTTGGTATTGATATGCTAATTGATAAATAAAAGAGTCCATTTATTCCCGACACATCAAGACAACAAGCACATGCAATAATTGTTATTTCTGCAAGCTTAAGTCAGTCCTAACTTTTTCTTTTCCCTATCTTTCTTGCGAACTTCTGTGAGATTTCTTTCTTTCCACGCGCTTTTGCGCAGCTTTATGGGACGGTTTCCTACATTCATGAAATTTTTGGTGAAACATATGATTGGGACAACTCACCGACATATTTACCATCCATTTCACGACAGGCTCTAATGAAATCATCTTGATGCTTGAATGAGACGAACCCTAAACTACAAGCTTTTAACGAAAAAACCACAATGATATTGAAATTGGACGGACCATATCCCTTCGACTTGTTTGTTCGGCTATCACGCACCACTTTTGCTTTTTGGAAACTGGAGTACTTCCGGAAGGCCTTTGCCAGTAATTCATCAGAAACCTCATTTCCCAAATCACCACAGAAAATGCGAAAGTCATTTGGGTCCCACTCGGCTAAGCTTGGGTCTTCCCAGACCTACAAAAATCCATTAACATAGTTTCAAACTAAGTTCCTAATTAAATTACCTGCCCACCACCTGTGCGAACAAAACGTTTCATCTGAATATTTGAGAAAACATTTTTTAATTAAATTCAGCTAAATCTCTGGTATTACTTTCTTTTCACCTCGCAAAACTTGTCCTAGATATGAATTTTCATGCGCTTTTGAAGCCTGTTTTTTAGCCGCAAGCAATTCCACGTCTGCTGGTAAGGCCTGAAACCAAAGTAATTATGAAAGATAGATGAGTAAGAGTTTCGCCATTTCTTGCCATTTGCTAAAAAAAAGAATGGCGGAACATTGCCACGGTCTCTTTATTAAATTCTTTGCAAAATTTTCCCGTAAAAATGTGACGAAAACTTTTAAAAACTAAATTTTTAAAAGCTTTAGGGGCTTTCTTCGATGGAATAATGTTTTGTGCATAAATTCTGACGAAGCGGCATTAAAACTTGAATTATTATACTTGTTATTAGAAACGTTAATAGGTTAAATAATGTAATAGTGCTGAATAACTGCATAAAAAAACTGTTTTAAGTTCGGAAGACATCTTTAAAAAACCAAAATAAAACTTTTACAGAAAAAAACTTGCGAAAAAAATCAGTAGGGGGATTGAAGCAAAATTATTGTTCCGCCATATTTTAACAAATGTCGAAAAATGGTAAAAAGCCCTTTTGCCGAAATATAATTCTGACGAGCTTACCATTGTCTTTAGAGTGCTTGGTGGAGGAGGGAGAGGCAACTCTTCCTTATACTTCGTAGAACTGTCGTCTTTTTTAGTAGACTTTGAGGAAGTATTGTAAAGCGTCGGACCTAAATTTTAAAGCATTTTTTAAGCACAAGCCGTCCTTAAATTCACCTGACTCAATCGTTGCTGGTTGAGTAGGAACAGCTGGAATTTGAGGTGTACCGCGAATAAAATTTGCAATAGGATGACTTGGGGCTCTCAACTGAATTGAAAAGATTTGTATAGTAATTGATATTCAGACAAATAGAGTACCTGATGCGGAACAAACTTTGTAAAACTGTTTGGGACGGCCTGAGATGCGTCTGTTTCCGTCGCGCCAACCCTGGGAGCAATGCTTACCGATGGAAGTACAGGCCCAGCAAAAGACATCTTTGTTCCAATTCTCAAGGCTGCATTCGGATTGGCTGAGAAGGAAGCAAGTTAATTTTTTAAGAGAAACGAAAAACTTTACTTTCATATTTCTGGAGAACGCCAGCAATAGTTGTCCCTTGCCCATTGCTCGATTCATCTGTAGCTGACTGCATTTCTTTCTCAAAGCTAAATAATTTTAAAAATTACAAAAGCGAACCGGCTAGCAAATAAAAAACTGACAGAGCCAATTGTTCATCTAGGGACGACATTTTGGCAGTTTTGACAAAGTAATTATGGTTACAGACTCCTAATTGTGCTGATTATTAAACGATTAGAAATATTCCAAGAAAAGCTACAATCGAAAAAAATGAATTCGTAACAATAAATTTCAACAACTTGAAATTTTGTTTTGGCGTTTTGTTTTTGATAACCGCGTTCAAATTTTAGATATTAAATATTCTAAGCAAATTCCAGTTCGGTAAAGTTTATTTTTCCCAGGGGCCAATTTGTGAGCCAAACATTCATTTTTTTAAAGGAATTTGTCAAATTGAAATGCAAGTTTATTGATCGTTTATAAATTTAAATTAGTGCTACTATATTTTATAATACTACTATATTTTATATTATTGGAATTATTATTGATTATACTGTTGAAAATCAATTACCACAAAGCTTGTTTATATTATCCTTCAAAAACCCCAAAAAAAAGGGGGGGGGTGCGTTTATAGTTTTGGGACAGAATTTACTCTTTAGCCTTCTTCAGACTCCCGAGAGTCAGGAGACAATGATTCGCGAGTCACTTTTTAAAGTCATGAAACAAAGTTTTTTTAGTTTTATCGTCACTTTTTTACTTTTCAAATATCCAATGCGCACGCAAAATAGTACTTACAAATACGCAAAAAGGGAAATCCCTTCAGCCGAGATTCCCATGAGCAAAATCATCCCGGAGTCAAAGTCTTCTCGGGGTCAAAACGGCTAATCATAGTTTTGAAAATTTATTTTCCCTGTACCATTCCAATAGATTATGTAGCACCACCGCTGCGTGAACGTAAAGAAGGATATCGTAGTTAGATAAATAGAGGTAGTAAGTATATAGAGCTAGATGACAAGTCATTCGATAATTCGAATTTATAAAAAATAACGACATTCACAACACCGAAAAAATATTTTATATACTATATTCGTGAGTCAAAAAAGTTGACATGCGAAACTAGTGTCATTTTGACTCGCGAGTCATGTTATGCGCGAGCTTGAAGAGGACAAATCTTTTTCCTTACATCAGATGTAGTTTTTTTTTCTCTTTAGCCAATAGTTAAGAAGTGATTGGGGTTTAGTAAATTAACTGGTTTTAGAGCATGAAAGTGAGAAAAAAAATTCACACCATGTGGACATCCAACTGTTTTGTTTGGTGGATGGCTGAATATTGATAAACACTTAAACTTGCACGGGTTCCTTTGAAGGTAAACCGAAAAACCAGTAAAGCTTGGCATTATAATGTAAAAAATGCAATTTTATGACCGATCCTGTATTAATTTGGTCACAGACATCCCGAAATAACCATGATCTCTTTTTGGATAATTTACCCCTGAAAACCACATTTGATGCAGAAATAAGTACGTGTTATGCAAAAACATATCTGATGCAAAAAAGAGTATATTTGATGCAAGGAAAAGCATTATGCACCCACCCCAAAAAAGTATTGTGAGGGGAGTGTATAATACGATAGTACCTTAAATCCCCTTTCTCGTGCAATTTTAGCGACGATCTTCAATGTCTGAAAAAGAAAAAGCTCATGAGGAAAGGCTGGAAAAATTTGTCAAAAGTCAATTGAAGCAGGCTATGGAGTCCAAGAAAAGACGCAAGGAAAGAAACGATGTTAATGGTGAGTCTTTTTGAAGTAGATGCTAACTTTCACACAAAAAACTGATTATTTCAGTCGCGCTCTTCGGAAAGCCTAAAGAAGAAGAAGCCGAATCATCGGTTTTCACGGATGCCGATTTTGAAGCAAGTTCCAGGCATTGAGTGTTGTGTTGTTGTACATTGTCCCTATTCGAAATAAAAATTTTGTTATTGATCGGTCGGATTATACCCGCAAAAAATTATCTTTTATGTTACAGAACTCAATAATTTTACTACTTAAGTTTGGGTTGATTTACTGGAGGAGTGGCTAATTCGCAACACTTTTCAAAAATTGAAAAATTTGAAGCACTTATGACATAGTAGTACCGAAACTTTTTTCTTAAAAATGCCACCTAAAAGTATGGAATTTTCAGGGTCTAAAACGCACAAAGATGTGGTTAAAATCAAGTCTTGGGAGGACACGCTACACCAAACTTTAGCCGAAATGATTTTCAGTGATCTTCTGAGGAATGAGAAAACGAGTGTTGCTTCCCTCCAGGAGCATGGTTTCCTCCACACCCCTTAAAAGAGTGGTCACTAAAAAGATGATCGTTGAAACGATGCCCTACAATGTTTTCCAACACTTTCTATACCTCTTACCTGGGAACACAAAATCACAATTCAATCAACGACGAGATGTTTATTTCACACAATTATACTTACATTACAACGAGAAACTATTTCGCGGATTTTCCAATCTACTTGTTTTTCTTCTTCTTTTTGACACCCTTCTCTAGCGTAACTCCACGATGAAGCACAGGATCCTAGAAAAAGACAGCTCAACAAAAACCATAAATTAAATTTATCAAATACCTTCGAAGGCCCACACGCAAGCACTTTGTCGAGTTCAATGTTTGAGATACTTCGCCAACCAATATTCTGCAAGTCCGGCATGTGATTGCCAGTGAAAGTACAAGGTGCTAACTCTTCCATGTGCTAAATAAAAGTGCGCTTTCACTTCAAAAAGTGCCCAAAAGTTATACCTGAACATATGCCTTTGTTTTGCTGTTGACGAACACCTTACGGTCTCTGGCTGAAAAGCGAAGCAAACTAGAATACGATAACTTGCTAAAGTTTTTTGCTAGGTTTACCATAATCGGTGGCGTAACGGAGCTTTGCGGTAACTGTTGTGAAAGCGATTGGAACATTGGGGTCTTTTTCGACGGCTCTAAAAAATATAAGTGAAGTTTGAAAATAAGTAGGAAGAAAAATTGTACCCACCTGTACACATCGCATGACAACTTTTTACCAACTGTAAAAAAAGAAAGAATTTGTCAAACAAATTTAATTAATTCAAAATTAATCAAAATCCTTGCTTTCTTGCTTTTTGGTCATCTTGACTTCGATTTTGACAATTCAGCAAACTTTTCAACGACAACTAAAGTTGCAAGCAATTAAAGGGTTAAAAATGGGGGTGTATACCAGTGTTTCCAATAATCAGAAGCGGAATGAAAGGCAGAATGAAAATTTGAAATTTTCAAAAGCAGAATTTGCTTCTAGCTTTCAAAAACAAGCATTTAAATGGAGAATGAATGTTAGAAGCAAATTTCGCTTTTGAAAATTTCAAATTTTCATTCTGCCTTTCATTCTGCTTCTGATTATTGGAAACACTGGTGAATACCAGGGGTGTAACGGACATTCGATTTAACAAAGACATTAGTTAAAGAACCATTGCCGTTGCCGACAATGGTAATTTCACACGTTTGAATCCCCGCGGGACACTTCCTTCATAGGAAAATTTTGATTTGAAATTCTAGTTTTTGTGTGTCGTATAGCAAGTTGGTCTAGACGACTTTCAGATAACTTCATTGCAATGCAAAAGCAAATGGGTAGTTTAGTTTATTTTGAAATTATTTCAGGCAAATACAACCTAACAACAACACTTCACAACAACACAACAACACTTGCTAGGTCGGGATCGGGCAAAAATTAATTAGGCATAACCTTCTACAAAAACAGATAAACTGCTAAATATCTAAGACGCATTTTGTCCCGTCCCCGCCTTAATCCGTTACTAATAAAAACAATACGCTTAGACAACCTCAGCCAGTTTAAATTTATTTCAGTTTAACAGGCTTGAGCTTACTCAAAAATTGGTATATTCAAAAATATGCATTACAAAATCAGTTCCCAAGCAGACAGCTGTAATCGTATTCTTTCAGGACACGCCTTCTCTCTGGTAGTTCTTCATTACCACCTTCTTCTTCTCCTTCGGTAAATTCAACCGGTTTCAGCCACCCCTCCATGTACTTTATACGCCTGGCTATATCCCTTGAAGTAAATCTGGTCTGATCTTGCGCTCGAAATAGGGAAGAAAAAACGCTTACGTTTTATCAATAGAAATCACCTCCTCAAGATGCTTTTGCAATTCCTTCGCTCTACCTACTGTCATGATGGATTCGTAAAAGTCTATCAATTTGTCGACGTTGTCCATACAAGCACCCTCCTTCTCAAGTTCAGCAGCGTAACGTATGTCCGACTCAGCGAGAAATTTCTTCACCTAGATACAAGTCAATAGAAATAGCTGGCGAAATCTACGATTACTCACTTCTTTGGACATTTCAACAGGAAGCTTATTTATCAGCGCATCAAGTTCTTCGGACCCAAACTCATTAGGATTCTTCCGCGCTTCTCGCCAATGACCTGAGTGAGACACTAACTTGCCGAACTCCACCATGTGTTGCTGTTTTTTTTCTGCTAAACAAAAATAAATAAAAAGCTAGTAGCTTAAGTTATTACAACAGTGTAAAACACTGCACTTACAGTAGTCAGTCTGTGATCCAGAATGGCCGCATATGAACGATCCAAAACCAACATCCGGAGTATTATTTGCTAAGCTTGCTTTTATTTTACGCTCACGAAACCTACTTAAGACCTAGAATACAAATTTCTGTGCAATTAAAAAAATGGGAAACGCATCGCAAACCATTTCTCTGCGAGACTTAATATGAAAAAAATTTCTTGGCATAATTTCGTAGACAGGTTCCTGACGGCCATCTTGCTTCGCTTCAAACAGCTAGAAGTAATTTTTTACAAAAATTTTATAAGTGGTTCAAATCCTACTAAAAATTTAAATGTTTTTAGCGCATTAACTCGCGACTTAACATCCACACTGTTACGACCAGGCAGCATCAACCCAATCTTTGAGAAGTTTTCTAAAAAAATAGAAAACAGCACGAGCATCAGACAAGCGCTTACTTTTTCCGAAAATCTTTAGACCAAAGAAAAGACGCAAATGTTCCTCCCATATCCATGGCTTGTTTCTCCGTTTCGGGTCGAGAGTGTTAATCCATCTGAAAAGCTAAGGCAATCTTCGCTGTTTTTACATCATTAAGACTACCGATCTCTGCACTGAACAGATGACCGAGTTCTTACATGCTTTGCTACCTGCTCCCAATTCTGGGGACCGTACTTATCGACTGCAACGTAAAGCAGCTAAATAAATTTGCTGATTAAAAAACAGGAAAAACTGATACTATATCTTCCACGGGTACTTCCAGGGGAAGGGAATAAACGCCATTCTGATTCAAAATCGCGTTACTAATTTTTTAAACTAACATTGTGTTTTTGACCTATTTTTTTACGGACGAGTTTAAGCAAATTACCACTTAAATTGCAGCTTTTTGTCTTAACTACAAATTTTTATGATAAGTTGCCTGAGAGTCTTGCAAAGAAAGTAGGACAAAAACATAATTCGAATCAAGAAAAGGGCGCTTATTAGAGGAAATAAGGTGATCCAAAAGAGTCAAGAACTAAATTACACACCAAGTCATCTTCCACGGACCATCGGCCACGCCCAAGTTTCTCATCTAATGAGCGTTTATAGCGCCGTGAACATTGCTCCTTAGTCTTTTTGGGAAACTTCGACACAACTAAAAGAAGGCATTAAAAAAAGCAAATTAAGAAACGATTTCTGCAAGTATGAAGCACAACTTGGAAAACCAAAGTTCTCAAAAATACAAAGTGTCCCAATAAATCTAGCGTCAGCACCCTTTTGGGTTGCCTCTTCAAAATAGCATGTTACAGCAAGTCTTTTTTTTTTACAGAAACTTTCTTAAATAATAAGTGCAAACAAAACCTCTTTGCCAATTGATGTTTCCACGTACTGTAGAGGCAACGACCAGGGAAATGAGCTCTTCATCTTCTTCCACTGTCCAAACTTCTCTTTTATGTTCATTCTGTTGAAGGTAACGAAAACGATTGAAGCATTGAAAAGCAGTTCGGCCAGTGTGCAATCGATCAGCCACATGGTCCCAGTTGATAGGAATTACGGAAAGCAGCCTTAGCAAAGCATCATCTTCTTCTTCAGTCCATGCGGCAGCCGAAATATTAGGAGAGCGTTCAAGAAACCACTTCAAGCGTAACTGCGTAGGCGAACGAGATCCATCAAACTAAAAAAACATGATTCCAGCTATATGATACGTACACCCACGTCGGCAGTGCTAATTATATCCCAATCAACATCCAGCGACTTGTTCGCTTGTAAAACTTGCTCATCTGAACGCCCCCTGAAAACGAATGTTTATAAAGGTCGCAGCCAATATGAGAACAAGAATAAACCTCAAGTAGGCAATACGGTTATCGATCTGCTTGATTTGGCTAGCCCAAAGCACTTTTGTTGCTTTTCGAACGCCAGTATGGGATACATTTAGCTTTTCTATTAATAGATCTCTCCTAAAAAACCAAAATTCCAAACAGTCTTAGTGATAAACACCTTGCTTTGAGGCTAGAGGAAGTATCTCATCACGCTTCAAAGACTTTACCACGGAATTTTGCAATAACTGAAGTTCTTGAGCAGACCCTAAAAGAAAAGAAAATACACGGCAATTGAAAAACTTTTAAAGTTTTCTACGCCTCTTTCAAGATTCGGTTATTAACATGGACTTTTTCTCGAAAGCGCATTTTTTGGTGTATAAAAAAAGTATGGTTTTTTCGTGGTGCCTCTACAGTCTGGCACTTATCACTACCCTATTGCCTGGATGGATAAAGGCTATACAATATAGAACCCAACGAAAGTAGTTTTTCACATTGCATAACGAAGAAATTACAATGTTGGGAGAAATTGAAGGTTTGAAAAAAAATTAAGCTAAAAGAGGAAAGAAAACGAGGTATACGGTAAGTTGCGGGTCGTCAAAACAGGGTCGCACAGAATTAAGCCAGACGGAACTCAGAATTGGTGGTTTTTAACATTTTTTGTTATTTTTCTCTCAATTTATCCCGAAGTCTGATTGATGTCTTAGGCCGCGAGAATAAAAAAGAGGCAAAAACTTTCACAAAACACGGATTTAAAATTCTGTCTGGCCAGATTTTGTCCGATCCGATGCAACCCGCAATTTACCTGAAACGAATTCTTTAGCCTACATTTTCTTTCCAGACCCATGAGTGGATTGACAGTGCAAATTTGTGACATCTTCCACAGCTCATTATTCCAGGGAGGCACCTAAAAACAAAGTTTCAAACTATTCAAGAAAACGTACCCAAATGATTCACGTCATACCATCCCATTAGTGTCTTTAAAATAAGGCGGTAAACAAGGTATGATATAAATAAAAGAAGCGGCTTTTTCGCTAGTAGACGATGACTGAAGTGATTGTTGCCTTTGGATTTGCCTCCGCACGCATGCCTGAAAATTAGAAAAAGACTGAACTTTTAAGACGAAAGAATTACACAGCATTAAGGTTTATGACGTATCAACGCAAATTAACTGCAGTCACATTGCTAGCAAAATTACGCACCATCAAGCTGATTCTCTTCAACGGTCATAGGAATGCAGATGTTAACTAAGGAAAAAAAGTGTGATACAGTCAAATCTCAGTATATCATACGTGCAGTACCACAAACAATTTGATCTAATGTACACTTGTTCCGGTTCCTACGGTGTTCAAGAAAGCGAAACTCCACCGCATGCATTAGTTGGCGGGTAAAAAAAGCAACAGGATTAATTACCATTTTAGAAGCCTTTGTAGCTAAATGTGAGGCTAAAGGTCAGACTAATAGCGCCTACCCTACGTGCAGTGTGAGAAAGGATCCGCTTACAAAATTGAATTTGACGCCTGTTGCTCTTTTTGTCGTTGCTCTTTTCACCTAACTCCACGTGTTATGCTCCAACTTGTTTGTGTAGTATAACAACCAGTCAGAAATAAAAGTTTCCCTGCTATTACAGCAACCTCCTAAAATGATTTCAATTACAATATCAATTACAATAAATGAAACTATTGTGGCGGAAGCTACATTGACCAATGTTTATTCACTAAACAATAAAGCTTGGAAATTATCGACTTTACAGAATTAGGCTCACCGAAGAATCGGCCCAATTGGTGTAGCTAGTAAGGTTTTTTATTTTTTGCACGGTTTTTATTACGTGCCGCATATATAGTCAAAGATAACCTGTCGTTCTCTGTTGCGATCAATGTGTTCGTCCAACTTCTCAATTAGTTTTTCAATGTATTTCAAGTATATTTCGTTGCAAGCCTTCATCTGAACCAGCTTAATTAAAAGCTTATCGCCACAAAAGCTGCCTTCTTTTGAAGTCGTCATCATAGCTAACTCAAAACTAAAAAAAAAAGAATTAAATTTTCAACAGAAAACTTTACTGGTGTTTAGTGAGAGTTTTCAATATGTCTAACAGAACGAAACCCAACGCGCCCCCAGACTGCCTTGCATACACTTTTTAATACTAGAATTACGGCATGGGTCAAAAACGACCCATTGCAGTATTACCATTAAATAGTATTGCCATTAAAAATTACTAACGTCATTTAATAGCAAAATTATTATTGATCTAATGAAGTAATGGATGGGAATTCCGTTGAATTTATTTGTCTTTTAATCGGATTTAATTGGACTTTTTCTTCGTTTAACACTAATGATGAGGTCTCAAGATCACAGGAAAATACTTAAAAACCAGTCAGGAGTGACGCGGCATTGCCGGAGCGGGGCATCCTATTTTCATTTATACTATAGTTTTAGCGATTAATCACTAATCACGGTGGATTTGTGCAAGTTCATTTATAAATTGTTGTGTCAAGTATGTTGTGCATTCTCGATCAAATGAAAGATAAACAATCTCTATCATAAAACAGTTAACAGCGGGGTATAAGGCTGTCGGTCAAGATAAATGTATGTTATCTGTTTTCTACAGTGGAGTGACTTTATTTGGGCCCATCGTTCTTTTCTGTTTGTTATGTTTGTTTTCCCACCTTTTCACTTCTGATTTGGTCTTTAAAACCGATGGTCTTTGAATTCTAAAATAAATGATAGGCTTTGTTGAATGGGTTTCTAGTTAAACCGTATACAGTCGGCACTCTTTAATAAAGACATCGTAATTTTGTTCGTAAAAGAGAATTTATCTAAAAATGACTCTTCAAATCGATACATCTCAGCATCCCATGTAACGAAACCTTATTGCCGGTCCTTTTTGTATCGTTACATAGAGTGTTGACTTATTTATTACGGCATAGTTCACAACCTTTAATTTTTTTTTGAAAAAGCTTTGTTCCTTCGGTATACTTGTTATTTAATTTATGACAAAAAAGCTTTTATTTTTTACAAATAATTGACCGCCTAAAGTTTAGCTAACCAGGAAAACACCCGAGATATTGACGCTAATAAGAATTTTTTTATAAAGATGAGAGTGACACAAAACACTATTATAGGTCTTGAATAGTCGAGAAAATTGTTCTTCGTGCTATCAACCAACCAGCAAAAGCCATTTTTCCCCGTGGCATCGATCGTCTACCGAGCAAATGGGAAGCAGCTATTGAAGTAGACGGTGAATATGCTCCAGAACGATCATTTAAACAAGTTTTTGATGTTATTTTACTTTGCGTTGAATAAAAGTGTTTTGAAAAACGATCGCTAATTATTACACAATCCAATATTTTTCGTCAAAGATTGCTAAATTTGTTAACCCACTGCATGAATTATGTTTTTTTTTAACTTTTGACCCAAAATATCTGGTACAGTCAAACACGTGAGCACGAGCGGACACTCGTTAATAGAAGAAACTAATGATAGTATACAAGATGGCAGAAAAAAATTTTACATGGGCATCTACAACTCAATGGTTCTCTCTTATGACTCTTAGCTAGATTTTGCGAGATTATTAGCTTATCAAAGACAGAAATTTTTATGGCCAACAATTAAATGTCAAGTATCCGAAAAAAGTATGCTTATGAGCACTCTGTAGTATTTTTGCTTTTATTCATCAACTTCAAAGTTACTCAACACGAAAAACCCAGTCGGCATTACAGTAATTGGATAATAGGTGGGAGAGATGCCTCTGACTGTGGGAATATAATAAAGAGGGAGAGGGAACAAAAGCTCCACCGCCTACACTTTAATCTCAGTCTTTCATTCTTCTCCTATTTCTCTTCTTCTCTAATACTGAAGAATCTAAGTTACCGCAAAATAGCTGAATTTATGTAATTTGGCCTCACCCATCCCTTCTGCAATGGTAATAGCGAGAAGAATTCAGATCCGAATGCGGTCATCTTTGAAGCTTTCAAATGGCTTTTGCCTCCACTTTTTTAATAATAAAGCTCACAATTAATTATAATTGTTTGTTTTTATTGCTGTTCCTCTCTTCTACCAAAAATTTGATCATGTTCAGCGGTTCTTAATTTTTCGTTACATTCATTCTAAGCAAACTGTCTTTGCACAAGGCAATAAATTAAATTTGTTCATAAATGGGTGACAGCACCAGTCGGCCATAAATTTCAAAGTACATATTTCCTCATTAAATTCCATTGCTCCATCCATGCCCAAAAAGAGGCCGCTAGTGTTTCAAAAGTGGCACTAAAGAGAAAAAATGGATATCTTCTTTAGGATAAACGTAAAAATATTTTTCATTTCTGCCATTGTGCCTTTTCTGACAGCCACAAACAAAGAAAGGGCAAGAGAGCATTTCGAGGTAAAATGGCGGTATGTGTGGACAAAGGGTTGAAGAAATAGCAACTGACTGGCTGCCAATTGTTTTCGAGCAATATCGACGAGACTACTGTAGAAAGTGGAAATCTTTTGCTCTTACAAAAGTGGTGATACAGTCGAACCTCGTTAAACTGGCACCCCTAATTCAAAAAAATGTGTTTGTGGCATTGTGTTTTTGACCTATGTTTTGCTGGTGTCTTCTGGGCATGTTATATACCAAAATTTAGCTTAGATTCTAGGCTACGTTTTGGTATATAACATGCCCAGAAGACACCAGCAAAACATAGGTCAAAAACACAATGCCACAAACACATTTTTTTGAATTAGGGGTGCCAGTTTAACGAGGTTCGACTGTATA
>BBSZ01011222.1:0-18723 GCA_000981365.1 Subanguina moxae | reverse complement strand
TGTCGCAAGCGAGCAAATTTTCTCATTGGCACCGGATGTGTACGATTACAAAAGATCGAATTTATCTCCAGATAACGCTGAAATGTTGATGTTTCTTCACGAAGCTCTGCCCGTCATTGACTTTTCGTATTGACGTTATTTGAGGTTGTTGTGTTAGAATAAAATGGTTATAGAATAGTTTGACGAGTAAACGGCGCATTATGAACGTGCAATTAAGAGATATGTTGTTTTAAGTTGTTTAGAGAATTAGCCGCATAGCCGCGCGGCTAGCTGCACCACTATGCTAAAAATAGCCGCAGCCGCAGCCGCATTTGGTTTTTCCAAAATAGCCGCAGCCGCACAGCCGCAACTAGGTAAAAAACCGTCCCTAGTTTTTAGCGTATAAGAATTGGTATGAAGGGGTTAAAACACTTTTGAAAAAAAAATTTGGGGAGGATATACTTTATTAGGGTCCAACATCTTGTTCTTGGCATTGTCTTTTTGCCCCACTTTTTGCCGACGATTTTTATGCAAATTACCAACAAGATTATAGCTTATTCGTTTAGCTACAATTTAGATGGTAACTTGCCTGGGAGTCGTCGGGAAAAAGTGGGCCAAAAACACAAAGCTAAAGAATCAAAGACACCACATTTAATTCAAATATCTACGCATCATCAAAAAATTGCGCGAAATCAAAATTTTGAACTTTCGGGAACAAAAAACCGAGAAAATGTGAAAGGTTTGTTGGGTAGTAATCTGCATACCTTTTTCTGCCATAAATAGGTCAGTCTAGGTGGAATCAAAAGTTTATTAATTAATTGGGAGTCGTGCTCAGATTTATTACTCGAGAGGTCCTTTGCTGATCAATCTGAAACACAGAGATGCCTCTTATTTGTCGTTTGATGAAAGCAATGTGCTCAACTATCAAGGAAATGGCCATCCCATCAATGTGTTCGCCTTCTCTGCCTTTGCAATGAACATCTCTATCCTCATCAACAATCACAACTTCTATGGTTACTTCATTGACTCTGCTATACATTCGCCTGCAGAACATAGAAGCATTGTGAGAATCTCTCAATTTTTGTCGGCTTCGTTGTGGCAAATCACTTGCACTTATTTAAGCTGAATAGCTTCTTGGCCAATCTTGTCTCTGACTCTGGACCAATGCCATTTCCACATTCAAGTGTGCTCAAACCTTACTACCCTATTACAACTACTTTTGGCTTCGACAAAATATTTTTGGTCAACTTGAGGAGACGTCCAGAAAGATTGCGAAAGGTTAGTCCTTTTTGAGCAGTCTTTGGAAGATGTAGTTTTGTACACGATAGTCAAAAAAATATGTGGATAGTTAAAAAAATAGCTGTATTTTTAAACTAAATGGTTTAACAGACTTTAATTTTTGGTCTCCCAAATTTTGAATGAAACCTATGGATTTGAGGTGGTTGCGCATGGCCGGCTGATTAGAGACCATCTTTTCGGTCAATTCCCTTTGGGTTTGACGCTTATCCTCCTCCAACAAGGCCCGAAGTTGGTCCTCGTCAAAGTTGGATGGCCTACCGGTGTGGGGGCTGTCTTGAAGGTCAAAATTGCCATTTTGAATTTACTATACCAGTACTGAGCTGTTCTTTCTGACATAGATCCCTACCCATACACGTCGCAAATATCCCGAGCCGCTGTGGCGACTTTTCGACCCTTATTAAGGGCGTCGAGAAGTAGATGTCGAAAGTCAACTGGTCAACGAGGCTGGCCATTTCAAAATCCTAAAAATGGGGTAAAATTAGTAAAAATAAAGGACGACGATAACAATGTGATAGATGAGCTCGAGCACTTTCAAAATGCTATATTATGATTTGCAATGTACTTAGGAAAGCGTGGTGAGATAAGCAATCAAACAAAACTACAAAAAATTATTTACAAATCCAATATTTTCATGCATCCAGAGCTTTTTTTCGAGTGATTTATGTCTCAGGTATGCTTGTGTGCGCATCTCAACTCCAAGCTCCTGAGACTCCGTAAGGAGGCAAAGGGGGCTTGACAGTTGGGGATGCGCGCCCAGATTTACCTGTGAGATGAATCCGAGCAATACTCATGAGAAATAAATGCATAAGTAAAAACGCAAAAAAATTTCACAATTGGGTTGCCGAAGAAACTACCAGGCTATAAAATTGGTGGGGGTATTGAGTAATTATAGGCCCGGTTTTCTAACTGGAGAAGATACAGTATGGTGCCAGTACCAACTTATGGGATATTTTTAGATGCTAAATCACTGAAAATGTTGGCTTTAAAATTTTCTGGTTCAGATGAGCGAAATCCTTCGTCTCATTGGCATCGAGTTTGAGTTATTTAAAGCAGTCGATGGCAAGCAATTAACTCAAACGGATCTTAGTCAAATGACTATGTTGCCCAATTATGAAGATCCCTTCTATAAACGACCAATGAAGAGTGGGGAAATTGGCTGCTTCCTTAGTCATCACAAAATTTGGGAACAGGTTGTACAAAACAATTTACACCGGGTTATTGTAAGTTTTGTCAGTATTCAAACGTGTCCACATCAAATACTCAACACAGGTGCTGGAGGATGATGTGCGCTTCACTGAGAACGCAACCAAAGTGATGAAAGGGATGATGGAAGACTTGATGAAAACTCAGTTGGACTGGGACTTTATCTATTTCGGTCGCAAAAAGATGAGCCCTCCAGGAGATGAATTTTTTGTTCCAGGTGCGTCTAGATCCTTAAGCTTTGGGTTTAAAATTTAGGTTCTACAGTCGAACTTCGATAACACGTCACCCCTAAAAGTTTGATCCACAGCTGGATCCGACCATTTTTTTGCCTCAAATTTTGACATCTTTTTCCAATTTTGATATTGATGTCTCTAAGGCAAAAAGTTGCAAGGATTCTGAATTTGCCGATCGTTTTTAGACAACTCAACAATTTCGCCTTTAAAAATGCCAAACTTCGATAACATGTCACCCCGTTTTGAAAAAGGGGTGACGTGTTATCAAAGTCTGGCTTTACTGACGGCAATAACGCGGGCTTTTTGAAAAATGACCGGCAAATTCAGAATCCTTACAATTTTTGCCTTAGAGACATCAATATCAAAATTGGCAAAAGATGTCAAAATTTGAGGTAAAAAAATGGTCGGACCCAGTTGTGGATCGAACTTTTAGGGGTGACGGGTTATCGAAGTTCGACTGTATTCTCTGTCTTTATTGTGGTCTTATAGCTATGGTCTTGGGTAATCTTCTCTTTCGTTCTAATTTTCAGCTTTGGGTTAATTTTTTGTATTGGATTGAGTAATAGGTTTCCGCCTTTTCTGGAAAACTTAAGCTTACTCTAGTTTTAGGCTCTTGAAATAGAATATCCAGGTGGCAAAAATCAGCATTTTTGACATCTGCTTTTCTTCCTCTTCCATCGAGATCAAAAAGCAACAGAAGCAGTTTAAGAAATTTGCGCCGTGTATGTAGAGGATGCTAAAACTGCGACGACTGCACAGGATTGGTATAACAAATTCAAAAGGGAGAATTTCGACTTGGACGATTTGACTCGCACTGGTCGACCTTCCGAGTTCGATGAGAACCGTCTAAAGGCGCTTTTGAAGGAGGATGGCCGTCAAACAACTCGGGAATTGGCGAAAAAGATGAACTCTGCCTAGAAGATCATCCTCAACTATCTCCATTCTATGGCATTTGTTCAGAGGCTTAGAGCCAGGGTGCCTCAAGAAAAAAGCAGATGTCGAAAATGCTGATTTTTGCCACCTGGATATTCCATTTCAAGACTTTGGACAGATAATAGAATAAAACCAAATTTAGGTCATCGATATTTGAGCACTGTGGGCTATTCCTATTGGACATTGGGATATGCGCTTAGCCAAGGTACTTTTTGTTGTAATCTCATTGGAGAACTTAGTGATCATCTTAAGCTGGTGCCAAGAAATTGTTGGAGGCAAAACCTTTGAAGAAGTTGATGGCTCTGGACGAATTCCTTCCAATAATGTATGATAAGCATCCCAACGATGGCTGGAAAAAACACTTTGATGGTCACAGAACTTTGCTTGCTTTTACAGGTCACAGTTTTTTTTGGCTTACTCACATAAATCTCGTCCAATACTTTCAGTCTATCCAGTGATTGTGCAGCCGGAACGTTACACACATGAACCAGGTTTTTGTAATATAGCATTTATTTTTTATCTGAGCTCTTCTAGGTTATGTGAGTGACACAGAAGGATCTTTGGTTGTTTCTTATTTCGGCAAAAACATTACTCCAACCCTGTCCCAAGACCAAATTGATGAGGTGGAACAAGAAAAACGACGCACCAACTTCTTTAGTCGAATTGATACAACTAGTAAAGATGAACTCTAATGGATACCTATTTTCAAGTCGCAATATTGGTACTTTAAACAGCCACAATTTCTAACTTAATGCCTGCTTTAATTGCATTGATCTTGAAGCAGGTTACCGTATTTTCTCTAATAGAAGCCCCCCCCCCTAATTCAAAATCGTGTTTTTGGCATTGTGTTTTTGACCAACTTTTTCTAAACAAATCTTAAGCAAATTACCACTCAAATTGTAGCTTATTGTTTCAGCTACAATTTGCGTGGTGACTTGCCTAAGAGTCATCCGGAAAAAATAGGTCAAAAACGCAATGCCAAAAATATGATTTTGAATAGGGGGGGCTTTCTATAAGAGAAAATACGGTATAGCCAAGACGTCCCTTAAAATGCTTTGCTGGTACACGACTGAGTTGATTAAGAAACCTTTGTCGACGAAAACGAAAGGAGTTTTTCCATCTGACGTGATTCCGGCCCACACCATAACAGACGCTGGAAAGTGGCTACGAGTAACAATTTTTCGCTCTAAAAGCAACAGAATTGGAATCAGCGTGAACTTTTGGCACTCACCTGCCCCTTTAAGCAACAGTTGTCGATCATTTTGGTGGTTGTGATAGCGCTCGACTGAAGACCTTCTCATCAGTAAAAACGACGGCCCTGTGACGGTTGTTTGCAATCTTTCGTCGCCCATTCTCGAGTCGTTTTGTCTTCATTGCTTCGGTTAATGTTTGCCCCTTCCAGAGTTTGCTAACTTAAGCCGCGAGCCTTGTTTTGACGATGTTTCGGACAGATCCCTCGCTGATTCTCATCGATTTCGCCATAGCACGCATTGATTGCTGGTCATTTCGCTTGATCCTCTTGCGCACCCTCTCCCTATTGGTTGGGCCCGTTGCAGACCCGAAACAGACCTTTTCAAAAATTGAAAAAAAGGTTCACTTTGGAAAAACTGGCTGTGTTTGGTGGTCTAGTGGTAAAGTGTTATATTCATTGACTTTATTGGCTGCTCGCTCATAAGCCTACATATAAGCACCTGGTTGGTAAAAAAAAACTCTTCATTCGCCCTTTGCTTGTCTTCTTTTGTTGTAAAACTCTTCTTTTCGTTGAGTCGTCCAGCAGACTTTATTTAAATATTTTTTGCTTGAATTTTGCTTTTTGCCTCTTTTTCCTTTGATGCTGCTTTAGCCCACCTTACTTTAACCGCTGCCCGATACTGAGATTGAGGTTTTAACAGGTGTTCTAACTTGGCACAGGTTCTTCTTATTGACACCATCTAAAACTCTGAAATTACACAAAATTTCAATAAAATTTTGTTGAAAGTGTTGAAAAGTCGCATGATTTGAAACTATTTTTAGACCAAACTGCAGCTCAGAATTTCCTCTACAAATCTGCCAGATAGATTTTGGAGAATTCAGAGTTTCAAAAACTAGAAGCCATTTCAAATCCGGAACTCATTTTTTCTCGTCAAATAAAAGACATTTCTGAATTTTCCGCAAATTTTTTCTGGAAAGCCAAAGCGAACCTTTTCTCATGTTTTGAAAAGATGTGAGAGAATATGATGATCAAGTTTAAACAAGTTAAATGAGTAAATGATTAATTTGACGGAGAATTTTAATTTGAGTTATTTTTCCCCAAATTTTGCTAACATTTCATTTTGCTTTATGTGCCAAATCCCAGAAACTTGCCACTCAGTTCAAAGCCTTTGTTGTTAATTAAATTTGTTGTTGCAATGTTTTTAAATGCTGCTTTTGCTAAACGAGTAAAATAATTTTCAATTTGTTTAATCTATTGTTTCATTCTTAAGTAAAAGCTTTGTACTTATCAGAATTTGCAGAAAGACTAAAATTTTACAACATTTTGAAGTTAGCTGGATGGGATGCGTAGGTCAGTTTAGAAATTTGATCTTTAAAAAAGAGCATACTTTGGTGTCAATATTTCGTCGTATAAAAATTTCGTTTATATAAAAGTTTCGTCGACAATTATTTCGTCAGCAAAAATTTCTCTTCAACAAATATTTCGTCATATACCTATACTGAGAAACCAAAGTTTTAGTCATGTACATCATCTATTTTTTGCATTTGTCTGGAGTCCAGATAAATGCATATTTTGCATTTTTGGCGCACATTTCAGCATTTTCGGTAGATTTCTTATTGATTTTCTATATTTTGTCAATTTAGCCATGGCAAAGATACCGAAGACGAAAGCAGCTTCGCTACGCGAGTGGATCTCCAAGTTCCCCATAGGCGACTATAGTTCTGACGGAAAACTCGTTTATTGCCAGCAATGCAATCAGAGAGTTGAATGCGAGAGGCACTTTTATTAATGATTTTGAAGAGATTTGGTTTTCAAATTATATTTCCATTTCCTTCCAATTGAAGCAGCATAATGACACTGGGAAGCATCAAGAAAATACCAAACTCCAACAAAAGAAGAAGCAGTCCCTAATAAATTCTTTTGCCAATGCTCAAGCCATCGATCAATTTTCTGAGGACCTAACCGATGCTCTGATTAGTGCCACTATCCCATTCCCCCGAAGACCAATCCCGGAAGAATAGACTCCTCGAAAAAACTACCTGGAGAATGCCTATGCAAAGGTCCATTTTCAACATAAAGCTTAGTCCGTAGATCGTTTGAAGCAAAAGTTTGACAATTTCTTTGTGTGGGCATCAGTAGATGAAACGGCCCTTATGTGGCAAATTTCTTGATTGGCAACTTGAATCGAATAGGGCCTACCCTCCGGATTTAGTTACTGTCAAGATTTTCAAGAAGACAAATCAGACAAGTGTTTCCAAATTTGTGAACTGGTCTACATAATTCTACCTTGTATATTACAAATTTCTTATCAAATATGATACAGGGGAACTTGGAATTCATTAGCGCATTTAAATCCGGTCTCTAGTAATAAGCGTACAAATGTCCCATTTTCGGTATTTTGAGTAAACCATTTTACAACGCAATTTCGTTGCAAAAGTTTAGAAATTAAAAAATTCCCTAATTATTTTCCCCCTTCCGCAAGAATATTTAAAACTTCAGGAAGTCGTGTGGACATTGAACTAGCAGATGGGAGGCAATTTCATTTGAGAAAGCTGATTGCAACCGGGTTGGTCTTCCCCTCACCTTTCTTGTTTTCCTAAAATATTAATTTATTTTGCAGTGGATTCAGTCAAATATATGCTGGGGAGAATCTGGAAAGTGCCGAAAAGGTTGCTGTCAAGCGAATAGTTTGCTACTCTGCCAATGAAGTTCAGCGAACTCGACGTGAAGCTGATTTTCACAACAAATTTTGTGCCAATTCTTCTGCCTCCTCACCCAATCATATAATGCCGCTAATTGGAGTTGCTGGTTATTATATTTATTGCTGATTCCATTAAAATGATGCATAAAAAGAATCTAAAGCTTTTTGAAGCTTTTATTCATATCCCTGAAATATATTTCGTTTTAGAAACACGTCTACCAAGCATCTCAGCTATTCAATTCTCATTGGTTTTCCCGTTGTGCAAGGTGAATATTTTTAGTCGGATTTACTCTTTAAGAAACCACCTACTGTGTATCTTGTATTTACTCGCCCTCTCTTCACCCGCCATCAACACACAACAGTACGTTTCATAATGATACGACACCTCCATTTTTCTGCAAAAAACTGATTTTTTGTACAATCGACTTCAATCGCCTTTTTTTCCTCTATGTAGAAAACAGCATAAAAATCGTAATCCCAAAAAAAAGCTTTTTTACAACTAGAAAAAATATTTTGCGGAAATTACAAAAAAACAACCGGCGTCTCATAATGATACGAAATTTTTATAAAATGACTTTTATTGACCCATTTTATTGCAGTTTTTCCTATTTTTGCTTGCTTTTCGTGTTATTTTTTGGTGAAATGGGAAGAGGTAAAATTTTCTGTTGTTGTTGTGTTAATAAAAGTCATTTTATAAAAATGTTGTATCATTATGAAACGCCGGTTTTTTTTTTTGAATTTCCGCAAAATATTTTTTCTAGTTGTAAAAAAGCTTTTTTTTTGGGATTACTATTTTTATGCTGTTTTTTACATAGAGGAAAAAAAGGGAGCCGATTGTACAAGAAAAAATCAGTTTTTCGCAGAAAAATGGGGGTGTCGTATCATTATGAAACGTACTGTAGATATCAGCTACATTTTTGAGTACGGTGTGAGCACCAACTAATAGGACATTTTTTGGATATTAGGTTGTTTCAAAAGTTTGCTCTGTTTTTTATAATTTTATGCAATTTCATATTTTATTCAAAACAAAGCATGACATTCAATCAACAAATTAATCGCCTTCGAGTTCTACAACTTTTTTCCAGCGTTCCTGTAGCCGAGTAATTCCTTTGATGTATAAACTGGCTGGTTTTGAAGTGAAGAAACGACCAATATTCTCCAAAATTTCTTGAACTGTTCCTTACTTTCACCACGAAGTAAGTGTTGCAGTGAGCCAAAAAGGTGATTATCTGTTAGAGCTACGCGGATGCAGGAAGACTTTCCCATCCCAAATCGGCGATCTTCAGTCAGTCGAGAAGTTTACGACCTTGCATTGTCTTGAAGAAGCAGAAGGTCCTTGTTGTTTCGGTGTGGATTTCAACAGGGGACCAAGGCAACGCGATGCGGGTGAATGGATGTAGATGAAGAAGTAAAGCCAGAATATTCTATAGTAAATTCGTCTTCCAGTATCTCATCTGTATTGTACTGTCATTTTTTAAGGGATGGAGTCGGTCCGTTGGTTCGATTCGAAGGCAAAATGAACGCTGAAATGTACAAAGGAATTCTAGATGACAACATGATTGAGCATGCCATCACTTGCCTGGATGACGACTGGATCTTCATGCAGGACAACGATCCGAAGCATTCCTCAAAGTTTCTTAAAAAGTGGTTTGCTGACCACAATGTGGAGGTGCTCGAATGACCATCGCAGAGTCCGGACCTGAATCCTATTGATCACTTGTGGGAGCACCTGGATCGCCAAATTCGAACTCACACCTACTCCAAGACTACTGATTTGTTCAAAGCCCTCTGTGTAGAATGGAAGAAAATTTCACATGATGTTCTTGTGAGTCTGGTTGATTTAATGCTTCGTCGTTGTGCTGCTGTTAGGGTTGCTGTTAAGGGTTATGCGACGAAGTGTTAGTCTTGAATAAAGTCTTTAAACAAAATCTTGGGGACTTTTTCTATGTTAAATAATCGCGCTTGCAGCTGATGCAAGTTTATTGTTCGCCTGAAAATCGATGTGACTGCAAAAAATGCGTTGGTAATGCCAAAAAAAAACTGCTTGATGCAAGATTTTTGTCCGCTACTGTATACGGTATTAAAAGTTTTTAGATGGGCAGTTTACAAGATGAACTTTCTTCCAGGTCTGAAATTTGTAACCTTCATAGTTTAAAAACCAATTTTTTAGAAAATCTTCCAAAAATTACACAGCACAAGGCCGAATTATCAAGTTGTTTCATCAAGTGTGTTTAGCTTTGGAATCGCTTCATCTTGCGAAACCGCCAGTTGCTCATAGGTCATTTTGTAAATAATTTTTTGTTTAGAAATATTATCTTTAAAATTTTATTCAGAGACCTTAAACCAGCCAATCTGCTGTTCCGTGACGAAAATTATGTGTTACTTACAGACTTCGGCTCTGCTATTGAATGTCCAGTAAAGATAGAGAATGAGAAGCACAGCAGAATGATGTTGGATGAAGCAGCAGAGTTGTGCACAATGTCTTACAGAGCTCCTGAACTATTTATTTGTGAGGCGGGAACTGTGGTTGAGGAAAGCGTCGACATTTGGGTAGGGCTTTAGGATACATTTGATTTGATCAAACTTTTCTAATTTTTTTAGTCTTTGGGATGTATTCTCTATGCGCTTTGCTTCTTCTGCTCTCCTTTTGATGAAGTTCATGAGCGTGGAGATAGTGTGGCTCTAGGTAGTCTCGAATAAAATATTGGAATCAGTGTTGTACACCTAACATGAGTCCAATGTACAATCACTGTGAAACTTTTTTCATTTTTCGAGACTACAAGCAACATACCTATTTTTTTTTAATGTGCTGAGGATGGTCGGTGCGCCGTTTTCCGGACATTTTTTTGATCATTCGAAGTAAAATAGTCGATTGGGAAGGGGAAGTGCATAAACTTTTGGGGACAGGGTATAATCCAGTAAAGTCGGAAAAACCATGCAAAAAATGGTTGTGGTTGATCACAAAAAAGTTTCCTACCCAATTTCAGGTTCCAAACATATCGAAAAGGCTTATTTTATGGCTTTCGTATAAACCTTGGCGTCGATAACACCTTGAAAACAGCGAATCATTGACTCAGAAGGTTTCATAATTTTTAAACATTCTTCGGAGAGGCTCTTGAACAAATTAGGATTAGTTTTGGGCGCGAATTCGTCTGTTTAGCTCTTCCACATGTGCTTGATTGGACTTTAGATCGAGGGACTTAGACGGTTTTTTCCGCTATTGTACATCGAGATACCTTTTTAATGTTAATAAACAACATTTCAAAGTATTAAAATACTAGCTCGCAAAAGATCACAGGTCCCAAGATCTCGCAGAGTGACAGATAAACAAAACGTCTCTAATACATAGGAAATAAAGCAACTAAAGTTCAAAAGATTGCGGTCACAAAATATACCAGTCAATTTTTATTAGTATTATATATTTTCAGCAGTACAATCAGCAAGAATAAAATTTCATAGTGAGGCTAAGTAATCATTTTTACCTGCGATAGATCGAATAATAACTATTTTGTAATTTGCAGGATCGATGCTTCCATAACTAATTTGATTTCCAAGTTGGTCAATTGGAATCCAAATGAAAGACCACGGATTCAGGTTGTGTTGCAGAGCATTGAGCTCCTTAAGCAGAGCTTATCCTCTTGAATTGTTTTTACAAAGTGCAATTAGCATTATTGAGTACCTGTTTTACGTTAATTCTCTAGTAAAACTTTAAGATTTATTTTGTCCGTAAAAGATCTCTATAAAAAGTGTTATAATTTTTTATATTCTTGCTGCTGATCCTGATCGTTTGCTTCATATGTTACATTCATATGTTACATCAGTAGCTTCTCGGTTATTGTTAACTGTTACATAATTATCTAATAGATGCGAACTGTGAAGGTCGATCAAAAAATAGACGGGCTCCCTCTAAACAAGCATGAAGTTGAGTCGGTTAATGCGTACTATAGTACGAAATTACGCATGCAAATAACATTTCTTTTAAACTTTGTTTCTCTTTGTCTTTTGGCTTTGACACTGTATAGTAAAAATTCACAACTTTGATAGATGATGGAGCTGAAGATCGGATGATCCACTGTTTCAAACAGCAAGTACCTATTCCGGAGGGTGCTGTCATGCTTAGAGATGCTCGTTGGCTGGAGGAAGCAAATTTCGCCGAGCTGGAGAAAAAAATGCACTGATGTACGAATTTGAAGACGACAATATGAGTGACGCTACATTAAGTTGGCAGATGACTTCGAAGAATTTTTGAGAATAAGCGATGATGATATGTTCTGAGTTGTTTTACCCTTTTTGCTAACGGTTGGAGTGTTGGAAATAAAGAATTTGATTGAAAAGAGAATTTTTACTGGTCTGGATCTAATTCATTCCTTGATTAGACATGCTTGTTACCTGGTTTATTTTTGGCACACTAGAGGCTAATCGTAAATGGAAGGGCACTCTGGCGGTCGAGCGAAAAAATGACGGGCAGCCCGTTTATCAGAGGATTTGCGGTATGATAAATAATTTTAAATTTTTATTGCCTAGTTCAAGTAAAGCCTCGCGTACAATGAGGCGACGGCGACTGGCGATTGGCTGTAGCTATTTGGTGCGTACAATGAGTCGCCAGTTGCCACAGCCAATCGCCACTCTCCGTCGCCGGTCGCCAGTCGCCACAGCTAATGTTTGCGTAGATTACAAGTCGCTGCAGCTAATCGCTACAGCCAATCGCCAGTCGCCGGTTTTCTAAAATATTTGAAAATAGTGTGGCGATTTTGAATTTTCACTAAAGGTTTTTGAACATTTTTTGGCATTTTTTGTATTATTGTTGTCTATAAATTTTGATTTGCATGTAGGTATATAATTCTCTCGGTTGCTTTCTGTCTTTTTGTTCTTTTCTCTGCTACTGATTCTCACTGCTGCTTTTCAACGTTGAATTTCCAGCTGAAAAATGTCAAGCAGTCAAGAACTTTTCGA
The DNA here is from genome assembly GCA_000981365.1 of Subanguina moxae. Classification (NCBI taxonomy): domain Eukaryota; kingdom Metazoa; phylum Nematoda; class Chromadorea; order Rhabditida; family Anguinidae; genus Subanguina; species Subanguina moxae. The sequence continues at coordinate 6,230 of BBSZ01011222.1, read as the reverse complement.
ATCTCGGAAGAAGGATGAGCAAGACGCGGCTAACATATTCAAGTCAAGAAGCCGGCCAACTCAGGATCTCTCTACTTCAATTACAAAGGAACCTTTTCGATTGTGTTGATGGCAGTTTGTGACTCACGCTACAGGATCCTCTACGCCGACATTGGGTGCTTTGGGCATGAAAGCGATGGTGGAATTTTTGATAGGTATTGAGGCGTGTTTTCAATCTAGAAAACAATTGTTATTGCTCTATTTGTAGGTGCGCTGGCGGATGGATCTCTGGGCCTTCCGTTGCCTACTTATTTGCCCAATTCTCAAATAGATTGTCCCTACTTCTTAATTGGAGATGCAATCTTTCCACTGATGACCAATCTTATGAAGCCTCTGTCAGGGATGGGATTGACGACTGAGCAGCATATCTACAACTACAGGTAAACGTGGAAGTGCAATATATGGACCATCAACATATAACAGTTTGCAGGATTTGCCGAGGTCGCCGAGTTATCGAGAACACATTTGGGATCATGAATGCAATCTGGCGTGTCCTGCTGAAGCCAATCGAGACCAGTGATACAGTGGCCGACTCAATTATCAAAGCCTGCTGCGCGCTTCACAACTTCTTGATCGATGAGGGCTCATTAAATGCTGGAAAAATGGCGGACACAAGACTTGGAAATGAAACAAATGGTCTTTGGAGAACAGAAGTGCAACGTCCTCTGCGGTCTCTTCAGCCGGCAGAAATGAGAAGAAGAGGTGCAAACAGAGGTCGACAAGAAGCCGCAGAAGTCCGTCAAAAGCTAGTACAGTTTTTTAATGCAGAAGGGGCAGTTAAATGGCAAAGAAGGATGATTTGAATATCGTTGTGTTGTAATTGTAGTTGTGTTGAATAAAATGTCCATTATGGAATTTGTTGTACGCAGACATTAGCTGTGGCGACTAGCGACCGGCGATGGAGAGTGGCGATTGGCTGTGGCGACTGGTGACTCATTGTACGCACAGTTCGTCGCCACAGCCAATCGCCAGTCGCCGGTCGCCAGTCGCCGTCGCCTCATTGTACGCGAGGATTTAGTTTTTAGACATCTTGTAATTAAAATGATCAGCAGGATTTGGCAAACATTTTAGTAATAAGATTTTGCTAATAAAATTTGTTCTGCTTGGATTTTTTAAAAAGTGTGAATGTGATGGAAAAATAATAATTTGCGGTAAAAAGAAATTACCGTCCTGGTCTTACTGCTGCCAAATAAAGATTTTCAGTCAACGTCTTATTGCGTCAGTCAAAGTACTGGTTATTTTTGAACTAAACTATTTTTTTTATTAGATTGTAGTTAGCGTCGTTGTTTTTCCTCAATTTTCTGTTAAATAATGTCAACTTTCAAGATCTTATCACCAGTCAAGGATAGTTGGACATCATGAATTTCGAAGAAAGTGGTCTTACGCCTGAGCAAATACTGAAAGAACGCGAAGAGTATGTTTTTTTTTTTGATTTTTTCGAATAAGTTAATAAGCTAGTGAAATGTGTTTTTACAGCTGCAAAAATCTTATTCAGACTATTTCCTTACCAATTGTTTATTTTTTAATCAGGTATGTCAAGAACATTGGTATCGAGTACCGCTTCGGTTGCTACAAGGTGATCAGTCGCAATATTGGATTTTCATTGGTGCTGATTTTCAGGAAAAACGGTCGGATTCGTGTCATTTGGTATGTGCAATTTTTCTATTATTGTAAGAATTCACTTAACCTTTTTAGTTGGGTGAATACATGGAGGCTGTCGAACAAAATTACAAGGTATGGTGTAAATGAAAGGGCTAACATACATTTTGCAATCGATTGTTTGAGGAGGCTTTAAGACTTTTCAAAGAAAATTGCGAAAATAGACAAGACGGAAAATCCTGTTTTAAGTATGCCGGGTATTTGCGCGCTGGCAGAGGTGAGAACATTAAAGCGAATCAACAGCTTTAAATCTTCTTTGTTATGCAGAATGTGAACAAAGTTTGGAAAAGATGATTGAACCATTGGAAACCGCTTGTGATCAAAGGATTGCGCCAGGTATGATTTAATATTATAAAGTGGCGATGAACTTTGTGTTTTAGCTTGCCGACTTCTAGGTATTTCTTTGTTCATCTTAGTTTTATAATTTTTTAGAAAAATAGTGGTTTTATTTTGGTCAAGTCGGAGTTGTATTCTTTACTGTGTTTTAGGTCTCATTAATTGGAACAAAAAAGATGCGGATGAGAAGGATCTGGATACTGCAGTCAAGTACGTGAAAAAGTGAGTGGCCCTTTCTCCTATCATTTAAATTATTTAAACTATTTATTTAGGGCGTGTGACCTAGGCGATGGACAAGCATGTGGAAACCTCTGTGGATGGTAATTTCATCTGTCTTGTATAAACCAAAGAAGTATTTATAACTTTCAGGTATCTTGGTCCGGATGCGATTTTTCAGAAACCGCCCAAGAGTGCTCCAGTTAGTTTTTCATTTTTTTTTGTAGTTTTATTTATTAAAACTTAAGAAATGTTCTCAATTATTTAGGAGGGTAATAGAAGGACGCTTGAGAAAAATATGGTCAAGTCGCTTAAGTATGGCATAAAGGGATGTGATGCTTACTATTACCCAGCGTGTGTGAATGTAGCAAGGTAATCGTTTTTTGAGCTTAGTTCTCACCAAAAGTTTCAAAAATTTTAGGATCTACATGATAGGTGAAGGTGTGCAAAAAGATCAGGTAAGCGAGTTCATTTAGCAGTCAGAGTCCGACACTTGTTCCCTCTATCAGTTAAGTACTTAAAAATTCTAATTTCTTGCTTTCAGGATAAGGCCAAAGAGTACAAAGAGAAAGCCAAGGCAATTTATGAAGTGTCGCAAAACCTAAAAAAGAAGGCTCGTTCTTGAGCCCTATCTGCTAAAATGATTGAATTACTTTGTAGGATATTCAGTTATTTCATTGTGATCAAATTTCCTGACTTTGATCTGCTCTTACTGTGGGACTTTTCTTGTAAACATAGATTATAATAAAAAAACTTTAATTAGGCATTTTTCTATTTATGATTCATTTGATTAGTAAGGATTGTGCTGCTGACCTCTGGAAGAATTCTCTGGAGCCAATGCCTCTGCCTCCAGCGGGGGAAGAAAATTTTGGGGCCGGAGGCGGAAGAAAGAGCGGAGGCCGGAGGGGAGGAAACAATATTTAAGTGAGTGAGTCAGTGTGCTAATGAAATGAAGAATTATGAAGAATGCAGTAACCAAACAAAATCTAATTTCATAAAATTTCTCATTCAACTTCTGGTCTTGAGTCTTCTTTCATAGCTTACAAAATATTAATTAGGTCTTGCCTCATCTGCTTTGTTCCTTTGGCATTTTCGAGTTGGAAAGAAGCAATAGAGGCTGGCTCGTTAGAGAAAAATTTATATTACCTTATATTAAGTTTATATTACATGTCATATACTCTATTCATCATGGGTCCTATGGCGAAATGGATATCGCGTTCGGCTTCGATGCAAGTGAAACCACCGAAAGATTGTGGGTTCGACCCCCACTAGGACCTTGCACTTTTTTTTTTGTCTAAATGTTGACTTTTTCGTAAAGCTCTTTTATGTGAAAAATTTACCAAACGTTAAAGCACCGAAATTTCTTTTCTATTTTGAAACAATGTTACTGGCGAGCGACCAGTTTACCATATTTTTTGAAGCTGAAATAATCCAGCAGAGTCAAAAATTTATTGTAAGGGTTTTAAAGCTCGAAGTTTCTTTTCTCCAAAAGTTGGCCATGCTTTTGAGTTAGCAAGGTGTTTCGCTTCCACTTTTGAAGCACAATCTCTTACACACTGAGGCACACTGAGGGATCTTTTTTTTTATCATGGTCCCCCTGTTGTTTTAGACCCTTTTAAGCATTTCTGATAAGTTAAAAACAATAAAAATGCTTCTTTCTGCACTTTTTCGTCACAGAAAGTCGGTTTTTGGGAAGTCGAAAATTTCCATTTCGCGTTAGGGATTGATCCCAGGGGCCAATTTTAATAACTGCGTAGTTGCAAAGTGCAAATGCAAAATGGATTAGTTTTACTAATAATTTTTGCAAAGTGCAAATTCTTAGTAAAATTTAAATCTGCAAATTTTGCACTTGTTATTTTTGCACTCTTGACTTTTTAAATTCTTGCTTTTGCAAAGTTTTTCCAATCAAAAATTTACAATCGATCAAAAACCTTGCATTTTTTGACATTTCTTATAACTTTAAGTGCCCTCCGACCTTTCCAGCTAATTTTTCTGTCTTAGGTAACTCACTATGGACAACTTTCTTTAAAAAAAGTTTGAAGCAGAAAAAAAAAGCAAAAAACAAACATCTAAACGTATTAAGCTCAAAAAATTAGCCTAAGACCAAGTAAGAGGACCACAAGAAGTGGATGGGCATGAGCAAATAATCATAGGAAATAAAAGTTGCAAACTGCAAATTTTGCAGTTAGTAAAGTTTGCCCCAGGTACTACACTTAGGCATAGAACTAAGCCTTAGGCTTTGGTAAGACCAGCGTAGGTTAGCCATGAGCAGCTAAACACAGGTGAACAGAATGTACGCTGAGTCTCGGCTAAGCTACGCTGGTCTACCCTAAGGCTTAGGTTTAAAAACCTGGGATCAGAAAGTAACATTTATAAAGTTGTTTATCTTGGTCCCCAAAGTAGAAAAAATTTTCGACTTCCCATAAACCGACAACGTTGTTCGGATTTTTATAATTGGAGTTGAAGAAAATGGAAATCGCCCAAACTGGGATGACTTCTCTCACATCTAACACTATACTCTTTCGTGTTCTGCAAACATTTTGGAAGCACTACAAAAGAGTATACGGATAGACCAAAGAGAAGTGTGCAGCTGCCCCCAAATTTAGGCGATTCCTATTGTTTTTTTTATTAGCACAATCCTTTCCAGACAGCTTTTATAAAAAAATGACATTGTTTATTGTTTAATAGTCAAAGAATAGACGCGTAATAGTTTACTCTCAAAAGCGCACCGCGAAATGTAATGAATTAATGGAAACAAACGAAACTCTTTTTTAGTCTCTTGCAATTTGGCTATTTTTATGGGCTCATTTCATTGTCTTCACTTTCTTGGATCTATCCCTGCTGCATGCTTCTTGGATCTATCCCTGCTGTATGCTTCATATTTGTGGGTTTTCGTTTTCGTAACTTTTGAATTCTAAATTCAAGATATTCTTTTTTAGAGAGGCGTTCCATTTTACCATCTACTAATTCCCTTTTTTTCTCCTGGTTTTTTGGATTTACAATATACACTCGATATTCGTTAGTGTTATATTTATAGTGAATATGATCAATTATTTTTTTTTTATCAAATGGAGTTTCAATATCGATCATCAATACAGTACCTTTGATTAAGCCATGACATGGTACCTTTTCTAAATAAAAATTAAGAGTTTTAGTGAATTTTTTAATCAGTTTTCAATTTTTATTCCTATTCTATGGCTCTTTTGTTGCTGTCTCATGCATACTCTTTCTTTAATGTGGTACATTTAACTTTCGTTGTGATTTTCCTTTGTCATACACATAATGTACTATAGTAAATGAATGAGGGTACGTGCTTACTCCCGGTACCACAGGCTAAGTACCCGCGGAGGTACGTGCCCCCGGAGCGTAGTAAATGAACGGAGCCAGAGGCACTCCTAAAACCAGGGGTATGTACCCCCAATTTTAGAGGTATGTACCCCAAAAAATAATGGTCCGATATTCTTATTTTTTACTCCCCCCACCCCAATCAGCTTTTTTAAAAAATGTTCCTAGACACCTCATATTGAGTCAAAATTTTGTTTAATGCAAACAAAATTAATGCAAACAATAAAGCCTTTTGTTTAATGCAAAGTTACAGTTTCAAAAGGTGAAATTATGATATGCGATGTGTAAATAATTGAACTTTTATAAACTGAGGTTTGTTCCCCGTGTCATCTATCTTATCCAGCGCATTGATATTTCTTTTAATTGTTTCTTTTCCTTGCAAAAGGATCTCTGAGATAGTTTGGAATGTTAGCTAGACCTCACTTTGTAATGTTAAACACTGGAACATTCCTGTTCCTTCCGCCTCATGTCTGGCGATCGAGCTAGCCGATATGGGTGCTATAAAGAGATGGCAACCATACAGCAGGATCGATCACTAGAGAGAGAGACGGGCCCGTCTCTGAGCCTTTTAACTTTTAATTTGTGCCCTTGTTTGACATTTTGTTTGTTGTTAGTGAAGCGCTTTTGTTTGCCTA
>BBSZ01011216.1:0-15232 GCA_000981365.1 Subanguina moxae | reverse complement strand
TTTAGAAATTGTATAGAAATAACTGTTTTTTTTATCTCCTATAGAAAAGAAATTTCGAATAATTTATACAATTAGGTTGTGTCATAAGTAGTGATGTGCACGGGACGGGATCCCGTCGGGATCCCGATCCCGCCCGAGCCATTTTCAGACAAAAATCCCGTCCCGAAATCTCCTTCGAATTCTACGACTCTTTTGTCACCTCCTTTCCGGACATAATACAGCCGGACATAATACAGCCATGCACATTATTTCATTGCCTTATTAGCTTTCTTGATTTTTAAGATTGTTAAAGTTAAGATATTTGAAAAAGGAATGAAGAAAAGCATTTAGCAGCAACTAAAAAATTGCAAACTTCCTGCTATTCCGTATTCTTTGGAAGTTAGTTTTGTATTCTTATCCGGCTGTATTATGTCTGGCTGTATTATGTCCCAGCTGTATTATGTCCGGCTGGGTATTGTCCTAGCTGGATTTTGTCACCAACCCCCTTGAACATAGCTTTGTAATCCAGTAGAGTCCAATTCACCACAAAAAAACATGTTCATTGTGTTATATTAGTCCCCACAGAAAGTGCTGTAGATACGTTGTATTATTTTCTACGAAAAAAACCCTAATCGCATATTTACATAACTCCCCACAGTTTGAGGTGCAATATGCAACCAACTACATAATTTTAGCGCCTAATGGGCGCAGCTACGCTCGTATCGTATGAACAAACTTGTTATTCTGTCTTAAAACGTTTTACGAAAAAGTCTCATGTGAGATTTTTTGGTCTACGCACCTCAAATTTTCTTCATTTGTTCACGATCGGGAGCAGGTTATTTTCGTGAATAAACTCTTATTTAGCGGCGTAATATTTTTGATGATTCTAATATTCTTTCTAACACATATTTTTCTAGAAATCTATTGCCAAAGATAGAAGCCATGAATCGCGCATCCATGAAGATTAAGGTCATGGTAATCAACAAGCTGCTTTCACGCAATATTAGTGCCGTTCGAGGAACTGGGAAGAAAGCGGTAGTGATTATAAGAATTATACTTTTATCCGTTGAATAGATAAAATTTAAATTTAAGCCATCAATAGAAGAGTTTGATACGCTAAATCCTGGTGAATGGCAGCTTGGGGTACTTTGTGTTCTGACCTCTCGTATAACAATGAAAAATTGACCTTTTAGGCGGAAGGAAAAATTTTCCCGCGTCTTCGTATGTTTTATGCTTACGAGATGAGCTTGTCTTAATCAATATATTTGTAGCTGAGGGTACTAAAGCTGGGAAGCGTAAGTGTTTATTGTTGTTGTGGCCTTTTTTTCAATTATCAACATTCCTATTTTAGTTACGATGGGTGAATACGGCATGTATAAGAAAGATTTGATTGACGGAGCCATGAAATTTTCAGTGTGTTGCACTTAATATTTAGTTTTATTGATCTAAAAGAATGTTAATTTAGGAGGCTGCTGAAAGTGCTGATTCGTCGGCCTATGCTCGTCCGAAAGATTCGATCATGACATACATGAATGTTTTCATGACATACTTGGTCGTGTGAGTCTTTTGTATTTTTATAATCTTTGTGTTCTTTATTTCGCTTTTTAGAGTTCTGGCTACCCTCCAAGGTGTTCAGGTCTGTCTATTCGTAATTCTATATAATGGGGTGTAATTGTGAGGAGGGTGATTAACAGTCATATTTTTCTAATTAATCACTGTTTAGTTGTTCACTGGTGTCTGTTGGTACGCCTTTCAATTTCAGTTTTCGGCTGAAGCTTTCTAATTGGAAAATTTTTCATTTTCAGGCCGTGGACTCTAAAGATGAAAAAAGAATAGGAATATAGAAATAAAAAACCTTATCCTATGTCGCTATCATGGCAGTGGAAACTTGATTGGTGTAAGCATAGCAATTCTTTTGGTAAAACCACTGTTAGTGTTGAATAAAGTAATTTAGCTGAACATTGGGTGACGAAATTATTACTCTTTTTGCGTGTATCAAATTTTCGCTGGAGCCATATCTTTTATGTAAAGTTTGGTTTTGACTGAGGTTTTTTATCTCTATTATCCTATGAGCTGGTCTAAGTTACTTTTTGTTCCTTTCGTCTTCTGAAATGTATGAAAAATTTGTTTCAAGGCATTGTTGTGCTTTTTCTTTTGCGACTTTTCAGGGCATAGTGGGTTTTAATTTGACATTCTCTCTGGAGACCCATCACTGGGGCAACCTCTTCAACCATAACAAACGAATGAATTTCAGTACTTATTGAACTAAGGTCGCCAACCTGTAATTTTCTCGGTCCATCCCATGATTTCGCCATGAACATGATTTCGTCGCGGTCATAATTATATACCCTGCCTCACCTAGGTTTAGCGGTTCACAGCTAACGTGCGTTGGCCAACCCCAAGCCTAAGGCTTAGTTGTATGCAAAAGCGTTATTACTGGTACAAGAGACCGGATTCGTATGCCAAAAAGTTCGATCCACCGCTGGGTCCGACCATTTTCTACCTCAATTTTCGGCATCTTTTCCCAATTTTGATGTTGATCTCTCAAAGACGAAAAATCGTAAAGATTCTGAATTTGCCGATTGTTTTTAAATAATTAAAAAATTTCTTAAAAACGATTTTTTGGCTTTATGTCGCTGGAGTCTGAGTTGTACGGTCGGATGATAGTTGTATCATAAATTTTATCTAAGATCAACACAGTTCTTGTTTGTTTTATTCACTTTAAGTTAAAAATTTTATCTTTTTACGTGAAACACTGCGTAAATTTATGATGCCAAAACAAACTAAACGATAGTCGATACGGCCAGTCAGCTGGTCGTTATCAAACGCAAGTTTATACTGGAGTGCATAGATATTTTTTGACATTCGACTCGACCCGACGCGTCGACAACCCTTGTTAAATCCTTTCTTCTGTACTCTTTTGATTGCTATATCCTATTTAGCGTGTGTTTTGTGAGTCTCAGCTTACCACAGACCCAATTTGAAGCCGGGCGATGTTAAATAAACTGAACTTCCTTGACAAAAAATAAAAAAATCTTTTTCAAAAACTTGTCTCTGTTGATGTTCCTGCATGAAGTCTTATCGTCCAGCAATTATCTCAAATTTGATTTTCTGTAGATGAAGATGTTTAACTGGAATGGAAAATTGTCTCATCTTTTAATTTTACTCATCAGATGCACAAAATTATTTGGTTTAACTTTCGACATTGTACCCGAAAATTTATGCCAAAACATTGCAGCGATGCGTCGAAATGCACAAAGATAGTACAAGATCACATTTTGGGACGATATGGGTTACTGAACTTTAGCTTTGAACGTTTTCCTTTAAATAAATTTCGACTTCCAATTAAGATTTGCTGTTGATGTTTGAAAGTAGTGTGCCTAAGTTGGATCTTCGTAATCAAGAAGATATTGAACAGTCACCAGCTGATGCATCCTATCCATCTTGTTCCACAAACGTTGGTACCGAAAATAGCATAAAATATTTCAGCCAGCCTATACAGACTGGACCTGCTATGCGAAAACTGCACTACATTTTCCAGGAATAGTATGCTCCATAACAGGGTTGTCGAATCGAACATTCGATAACCCTGTTCATGATATTATTTACACTGAACACTTTTCCACTTTCAGTGCAGCGGTTGCCAAAGATCCTGTAGAGGGAATATACATCACCCCTACAGCCAAGGACCCATTAGGTTTAAATCTTCCTATAAAAATTTTATGCCCGTATTATTGTTCAGAATGGTTTGGTTTGCTGATTGTGAGAGCAGGTAATTTTGCTAGTTAGTAGTCGTAATTTATTCAAAAAGTGTCTATTTAGGAATATTTTGTGGTGACTTTATGCTAGTTAGATTTCGTGCATGTTATTTCTCTTTAATTGTAGGAGGAATGTTCCGCTTTTCTTTGCGGCTTCCCATTGATTTTCCAGATACCCAACAAATGCCAGTATTTTTTTGTGGTTTTGTACAGCCTTTCTCGTGCTAATTAGCATGTTTTAGTTGGTGAAGTTCGACGATGTTTTGTTTCACCCGTTGATTAATCCCAAAACCAACGTAATTTTATCTCTTAGACTTAGGCATTTTGTCCTAGTAACAGACGAACTATTTTTAGATCACCGATCTTAGCCGTTATTTTCCGAGCGGATGGCAAAGGGATAGGAATCACATATACCAGATACTGACAGCCATACAAAGTATATTTTTCCGTTGCAAAGTGGAGACAGAACATGCAGCGAACCCGGTTAGTATTCTACGCGATATTTCGAGAAATCATCTTAGCATTTCGAACGACCATAACCTTCGTGATCCCCCCTGTTGTCGAATGACCGGCATTTTCGCACTTGTCTCTTTCAAACATAATGGCATAATTGCATGATCAAAAAGCATTCTGCGTTGTCAAACACATCAAAAGATACAATTCGACACATTAAAAGGACGTTAACCGCTAAAGAAGCACTAAAAAGGCTTAAAAATCGGATTGAGTGCGCCTAATTAGTTCAGAATAAGCACTGAAAATATTTGCGGACAGAAAAAAGTTTTTTGCGGGCAGAAAAGAGATTTTTGCGGGCATTCTTCATTTGCGGGCAAAAAAAATCTTTTTGCTGGCATAAATGAGCTTTTTGCGTACAGAAAAAATACCGTCTCCTTCCAAAATGCTGGAAAAATACCGTCCCCTTCCAAAATACTGGAAAAATACTACCTGATAACCCATAAAAACCATTTTTTATTTATGAAGTTTTTCAGGAGGCAGCCATTTTATTAACAGAAAACAGCACAAAATTCAAGCAGATGGCTCGTGATGCTGTCAGGTAGTGATTTGCACGGAGTACATTTGACGAACTGAGCCGAAAATGCGTTTAAACATATTCTAAGGCAATTTTAGGCTTTAAAAATAATAGAAGAAATGTTTTTAGGACGCAAACGGCCATTTCCAAAAAAAAAAAAAATTGACCAAAAATTATTATTATTCTTGCCTTGGAGGATCAAGGTAAACTAACCTAAAAGGGTATCTGAATACCCCAATTTTTACTTTGGTTTTGTTTACTGCGACTGGGCGAAAATAGTCTTTAAATACATCTCGCAGGTAAATCTGTGCCCGCATCTCTAGCCCTTCAAGTCATCTACGCCCCCTCTAGGTCCATAGGAGGCTTGAGAGGTTGGGATGTGCACACACACATACCTGAGCCAAAAATCATTGGAAATGAATCTGGATGCATAAATAAAAATATTATGCATACCAAATTTTTTTTATGCGATAGTGAGAGAGCAAAATTATGTTCAAATTATGTTTAGCCTCAGGCATTTTTTACACACATAAAATTGGTTTACCTTGGTTCTCCAAGGCAAAAAAGGTTATTTTTCTTCAATTTGTTTTTCAGAAATGGTTGTTCGGCCCTAAAAACATGTTTTCTATCGTTTTGAGGGACTTAAATTGCCTTGGAAAATATTTAAACGCATTTGTCATCCAGTTCGTAAAGTGGTTTTATTAATAAAAATTATTCAGAATTTTTACCAATTAAAGGAGGAGTAGAACTCAAATCTACGATGTTGCCAATTCCGACGATCTCAACGCCATTTGGTAGTTTAGCACTGCTGTAGCATGCTAATCATATGCTGCTTTTCGTTGCAAATTTGGTACAGGGAAATGAGATTATGCAACATTGTTCTAAAAGCATGAGTTATTTCAGAGGAAAAACAAAGTAAAAATTACTAAATAAAGCATCCAGGTACCCTCTCCAAGTGGTTTACCTTGGTTTCCCAAGGCAAAAAGTCAAATTTTGGAAAAAAAAAGTTTCAAAAATGGTCGGTCGCGCCCTAAAAATATCTTTTCTACACGTTTTAGATGCTAAAACGTTGAAAAAACATGATTTGGGGCTATTGACAGCCAGTGCGTAATAGTGCAGTTTAGCCTAAGCCTTCTTAATACAATCAACCCTCATTAATCCCCCCTTCCGCAATCAACTAAAGACCCCTCACACGGTATCTCACACCTTTTCAAAATCCGAGTTTATCATCACTTTGGAAAATTTGATTATCATGGACTATCATGAAATAGCCTGTTGAGAAGGGAGGAGGATCAGAGAGGGTTCAATCAGAAGGCCGATCATTACTGCATTTGTCAGAAAGTATCTTAGACCTTGGTTACATGGGGAGGTTGACGCCGAGGATGGTCAAGCCCCATACATTTCAAGCATTCTGGTCGAAATTGTCAAAGGATTGGAAAAGAGAGTATGTAACTGGAGAACAAAAACAAGGGGTAGAATCTTAATATCAATTTCTTTTGTTCAGCCCTGATCCACATGGTGTGGTCACTGTAAGGTCGTGCTTTGTCTCTGACAAATCATTTGAAAATATACAAACTTCAGTCAATACAAAATTGGAACCTAAAAATATGTAGAACAGATCACTGCCTATTCCTTTGCCCAAACGCCTGAGCTTTCAAACAAAAATTGGGGACATTTGAGATGCCGTATTTTATCGAATACAGTCCCTTGTTCATCACGATTTGCTTTATCATCACGATTTGCTTTATTTTTCACCTTCTAAGGCTCGACCACCTCATAATTTGATAATGACACACAACTCAAAGTACTATCTGACATCTAGATATACATTATGATGCTTAATGTCAATGCATAATTGTTAGGTGGTTCAGCCATATAGAAGTGAAGAGTTATGAGCATCGTGACGGGTGGATTAAAGACGCTCATTGCAAAGAAAATAGGGTAAATATATTCTGAAATATAACTGTTCAAAAAGTCCTTGTTTGTAATTTTCAGCTTCACACCTTGGAATGAGAAAGAGATGGAACCTGTGAGAGAGGTCTATAACTTTGTTTGGCATAACTTTTGATAAAAGAATACACTTTAAGTACCTCATTGGCAAAAAATCTCTCGATAAGTCGTTGCTTGGAATTGCTGGTAATAAGTTTGAGAGAAGTGTTTTGTTTCCAATTTAAGATTCCCCCGCTCCAGGTGAACTCACTCAGAAGTGCAATAAGAAATTAGGTTATTCTTGGGTGGATGCCGAGCGATGCTATTACATGTGTGACCTGTTTCCCATGGTTTGTTTTTTGAAGTATGTTTGTTGTGGTTATATATTTATGTGTAGGAAACTTCCAACCACTTAGCCACTTCACGGTCACTCGCTACAACTCCAAAAGAAGCAGACTTCTTTCTCGGAATATCAGACATTAGCGATAATGAAGTCAGCGGAAAGAGATCATAATGTTTTTTACAAATGTGTGCATAATCAATAAAGAAAGTACATCTCCTCAGAACTCTTGGTCAAAAGAGAATTAGTAAATAATTAGTCACTAATAAAAGTGATTCGGCTATACCAAAAGCCTTGCTCACAACTCAGGCTGAATAATTTGTTTCGAGCATTTCGATGAACGGTACCTTCTGCACACAACTCTCTCAAAAGAAAACAAAAAAAATATTCAGCATCTTTTATAGAACCATTTTATTAGACAAGTAATTGAAAGTTCAACAATTTAAACAAAACTTTGTTTTTGTGATGAGAAGCCTTATTTCAGTAGATCAGCCTAATTGGAGAACTAGTCGCCGAGGTAGGTAGAGAGGCAAGGACAGCAACTTGTTTAGGGCCCTCCCTCTAATAGACATTTCCCTCTAATAAACGCGAACCCCCCCCCCCCAGTAGCAAAAAAGAAACCGCACCTGGACACCACTAGTTGAGTAAAGTTTTTGAGCCAATTTTGAGCCAAAGCTGAAGAGCAGAACAAAGAAATGCAACAAGCCTCGCAAATAAGAGAAAATATTTCAAGAGAAAATAAAAAAGTTGCAACTTATAAAGTCAAAACAGGGTGACAAAAAAAGACGATAAAATTTTTTATCGCTTGCAATAAAAAATTTAGTCCGCTTTTATCACTTTTTTATCGCTTTCGGAATTTGACAAAACGTCACAATTTTTATCGCTTTCTTAGATTTTTATCGCTTTTGACATCAATGGTATCCAACAAAAAGTAAAAAGATTCCGCGCCAAACTCCCGCAGCAAAATTTTGAGAAATAAGGAGATCTGGAATGTCTGGACTAAGGTTTTTTTCTCTCGTGTTTTGAGGTTTACTCTTTGATGCGTCATAGCTAAATACAAAGTGTTTATCAAATTACATGTTATCAAATTATTCGCAGTTACATTAATTGCCATTTTTTGGAGGCAGAAGATGTCAATCTAAAAATTGAAAGAAGCTGAGTTAGACTCTTGCGCACATCGCTGAATTCAGAAATCTTTTTATTTTAATGTATAAATAGCAGAGAGTGGATCGAAAATGTCTCTTTTATACTCATTAATTTAAAAAGCATAGTGCAAAAGCATAGTGCCACAAACACATTATTTGAACTTAGGGGGTAGGGCGAGGTCGCTTATTAGAGGAAATACGTTAATCAAGTGGAATGTAATTAGACTAAATAGTATTTGATAAATAGGGTGGCTTAATATGCCTATCATTGCTCTTGCTGCAGCACAAACTGGCAAAAGAGATTGATGTTAAGATTTTACCGCTTGTTTTTGTTCTCCAGTTACATACACTCTTTTCCAATCCTTTGACAATTTCAACTACAACATTATGAGCCTTCTATACACTTGTGGAAACACTTTCATCGATTTTCAGTTTTTTTGGCAAACAACAATAAGCATTTCCGCCTAATTAACTTATTTCTTCTAAACATGTGGGAGATTATTCTGCGAAAACGCTTACAAAAACAAGGACAGTAGCTGTTTCTTTAATTCTTGCATAAACATATTTCATGTAACTTCCAACAAGAAAATTAACCCATTTGTTAATTATGCCAAACGTTGGAGTGTTTTCTTTTTCACTCATTTAATCTTATTATTCACTGCCACTATAACTCAACTGCTAATTTATTTTAATTTAATTTTAACACATTGAGTGGAACGTCTTTGAGGTGGACATTTAATTGCAATAGAAGATGTTGTTCTAGCTTTGGCAAATAAATTTTCCTTTTTTTTCACTTTTTAAGTTGACATACAAAAAGGATGTTTTTTTTCCCTTGGCATAGAACCATTTTTTCCCGGGAAAGAATTAAGCTTATAACTGAACTTGTATAATCAGCCAAAAAACAATTAGCCGGAGCCGGCTAAATGCTCTTAGAATACCATATTTCTATTAATTATGCGGTAGCCGTGTAATCATTAAACCTCTCTCTGGGGTGCCGCGTAATTAGAGCATGCTGCATAACGTATTTCAACACACAAACGTAAGCGATACAAACAAAACTTTGTTCAATTCATTATTTTAAAAATAGAGCGACTCGTCAGTCATGCAGCCATTTTCTTAATCCTCCTCTAGGTCGACTACTTCGGCATCAGCCACCGCCTGTCAAGTTGCAAAACGCGCCTACATTAGCTCGAATTGTCCTTCCGGAATTGGTCCATGCTCTTCAAAGCAGTGCACGTGGTCATCTTTACTCTCAGACTGCTTTTGATTTATCTGTCACCTTCGCAAACTTGACCACATTTAGCTTGTATATATGAAGACTTCGACTTTGGCAAGGAGGAATAAATGTTTGCACTGAATTGCCGATTTTAGTTACAATATTCTTGACAGTGTGCCTCCTAATATAACGATAATTTGAGGCCTTTACCGAGGGGTTTCTTTACCTTTAAGTGTCTTCCCAACACCTTTAACCATTTTTCTAAACCTTTTAGTTGCTAAAACCTCAAAAATTTGGGTTAAACGCGTTTTTTGGGACAACCACTTATATCGGTTTTGGCAAGACACGTTGAACAAACAAGTCTATAACAAAAATTATTTTAAATTTCCTGAAAAAGTTTGTACTTTAGGCTCAGACTTTTTATATGGTCTGACCCACTTTCGACCAGTTTCTATTAAACAAAATCTATTTTAGTACATCTTTTTATAAAAGCAGGATTTGGTCTTTTATATTCCTTCTTGTTTTTTCTGTTATGTTATTTCACGTAACAAATTAGAGTTCTTTGTCCAAACTTTTAAAATAAATTATCCCATGGGCACCATAAACAACGAGCTGACTGCTTTCAATAGAGCGTTGGTTTCGCAGCCAAACCCCGCAACAAAGCATAAATTTTGTTCGCCAGGATACATTTCTTGAAAATTGGTTTAAGCTGCTCCATTTCAGCCGTCATATTTTTGGAAAGGCGATATATAAGGTGGAATTTTCGCTAAATATCGTTATTTTTTAAAAATATGAGTGAGAAAAGATATAGTCAACCCACAATTGAACGACACCCATTTTTCAAAAATTGGTGCTTTTTGCCTTAAAGAAATTATACCGACATTAAAAAAAGATGTTGAAAATTGAGGTAAAAGAATGGTCGGACCCAGAAAACTTTTTAAGCGCTTTTAAAACGCTTTTAACGCTTTTTTCATGTCCCCGTGTAATTTTAAGCCTCAACATTAATTTTTTCCCGTGTGACTTTAGGTCTAGACATGCATTTTTGTAAAAAAAACCATATTTTCCAAGTGGATATATTTTTATACCTAAGTAGGATCAAAAATAAAATACAAGTGCCCTTTAAAGTTGGTTTACCTGTGTCCCCCAAAGCATCTTTTATTTTTGAAGAAAGAATTTTAGAGCGTGTGTCAAATTCGTCCTCTATTTTTTTGACCAAAATTTTTGGATTTTCGGCCTTTTTGGAATTTTTTTATGTTTGAAATCTTAGATCGAACATAGGCGAACAACACAAATTGATGTTACTAGGATATATCTCCCCCCCCCCCATTTTCAGAATTACTTGGTTATACCCCTTCGGCCCTTAACCGGACGACGGAGGCTCAGGGGCTTGGAGTTAAGATACGCACACAAACATACCGTAGACATAATTGACTCGAGAATAGGGTATTTATGCAGTTTACCTTTTTTTTTTTGAAATTTTTGGATGTTTAGATAGTGTTAAAATGCAGGTTTTGTATCGTGGGGTTATTACTCACGATTTCAACTTTCGAATAAAAGCAATTATTGATAAAAGCCGAAAATCCAAAAATTTATAGCCAAAACAAATAATAGAACGAACTTGGCAAACACTGTATTCAGCAGCAGCAGCAGCAGCAAAAGCAAAGACTGCTCATTCATTCGATATGGCTAGAACAAAACCTTTGGACCTAGGTGAAGCTCTAAGCTGGACACGAAGTACATATGTGGGGGTGGCAGCAAATACATTTTTACTTATTTATATTTAGTATCCCTGCAATTCCACACATTTTCGTCCCTTTTTTGTTGGAAGTTGAGATGTTTGTGCAGTGCTCTAAAGACAGCACATTTTGGTTGTTTATGCTGGATTAATAATTAACATACAATTTGACGTTTTTCCCCGTTGTCTTTTCCTCCCACTTACATGTATTTGAAAAAAATTCTAAAAGGACAATTGCCAGTTCTTGAGTCAAAGAAATATAAATGGGCATCATAGAGAGTAGTAGCTTATTTATTAATATGTTTAATGGAAGGTTACAAGGCATGATCTATTCATCATCTTGCTTATGGGTCTGACCTTCGGCTCTGACTACTTGCACGCTATTATTGCTTGCCATGTTTCTAGTTTTTACTAGTTTTTTTTATAAAGTCTAATGATATCGCCGAAAATTAAAAATAATTTCGAGCACTAAGTTGTTCATTACTCTATTTTTCGTCATAAAGTCAAAGTTTTTTGTTGTTTTGTGGTACAGTCGTCTCCTGGGCGGTAGAAATAAGCTTTTTTATCCTTACCTTCATTTCTACCTTTTACCTATAGATCTAGCAATAAGTTTTACCATTACCTTTAGCTTGAGCTTTTGCCGTTTCCTGTACCTTTGCCTTTAGCCTCAATAAAAACAAGTTTTATTCCTACCTTTACCTCTTACCCTTAGTTTCACCTCTAGCTCAGGGTAAAGGTAATGGTAAAATTTGTTTCTATCAAGGCTAAAGGTAGAGTTAGAGGTAACGGTAACAGCTCGAGCTAAAGGTACAGGTAGAGGTAAAGGTAAGGCTTGTTTCTACCGCCTCTGATTTAACCTACATTGCAGGGATAAAACTTAAACGTAAATTGTTAAATTGAGTGTAAAATTGAGTTAAAATTCTATCCTCGAAATTTCCTCTATGCACCTGTACACAAGATTGCAAGATGATAACTTTTCAAATTCTAAACAAGGTTAGGGGCGCTTAAGATGACCTTTTGAAATTTCAGAAACAACCACTCTCTGAACAACCTAACAAAATAGATAGTTCATTCTAGCGTCAACTTGATGCAAAAATAAACCTTACAAGTAATTCATGTCTCCTTGTTTGCTTTGTAGGTGATTAAGATCCCTTGTTTTTGAAGAATCTTGCTTTTGCCAATTTTCCGATGAGTAAAGATAGTTTCTCTGTTTCACTCATGTTCACCCCGAACAGTACTGTGGTTCCTTGCTTTAACTTCTTTCTGGACATGCATTAGAGATTACAACAATCAAACATGGACAATTATTCAATAAATACAAAAAAACTTTCTTAAAACTCTTTAAAAAACTAGCTCTTCTGTCAACGACCTTGGTCTTCGCGCTTTTCTTGTGTGCTTTGCTAGTTCCCTCGGCAATTTTCTCACCTATTCTATAAACAAACAAGCTAAAATAATAAAACACAGACCAACCTTGACAACGGCAGAGGACCACACATTGCAGCATTTTCACTTCTGGACACTTTGAACTACTATAACACCGCCTTCTCAACATTTTTGTATTACATTGGTTGATACAATCCAGCAGTCGAAACATTATGAAATTGCTGTGATTCGAATGAATCCTTTTCAAAATTTGAATCAATTATTCAAATTGCCAACACTGTAGAGCTGACTGTAGGTTGCTTGAGTTAAAGTCCTCTTGTATTGTTTTTTTATATGTTTCTTCCATGGTCCTAGCTTTCTGCAAATTCCTATGTATATGTTCTGCTTTTTCGCTCGACCCCTACCGAAATGTTTTTAATTATAAAGCCTAAAAGAGGGAATAACACCCACTTGAGACCAGAGACAGAGGTGAGATTAATTAAATGAGGTTCATCAAATGAAAACGTTCTTTTCTGAATCGTTATAAGAGAATGGTTTTTTGTTGGAAACATTATTTTATGTATATGATGGACAACGCTTGCAAAACAAGTTCTGAGCTTTGAATTTCTTATTTTTGTATTTGTTTATTTTGGCTGTACAAAGATTAGTAAATGTAAAACTGGAAAATGATATCACTGGCACTTTCAACATCTGACAAAAAAGTAACTGACAAAATGCCAAATTGGAATTTTACTGAATTGGAAAAAAGCTGTTGAAATTTTGCCGAACTGGTAAAAAGACAATTCGAAAATTGCCGAACTCGTAAGATCTACTCTTTGATTGATTACAATTCGTAATCTCTCTTGCTGGGTGTTATAAAAATTGAGTTGCCTGCATGTTTTAGATGCAACTTCTCAGCAAATTGTAATAAACCTGCTTAGGATTGACAGAACTTTTGCAATTCGTACAGGAAGAGTTAATATGATAGGCGTGCAACAAATCGCAGTCCCTCCTGGTAGTGGATGTGTACGAATAAGGACCCCCTTCTCCCTCAAAACAGAGGTTGTGTGGTCGAAGCAATTGCTCTTTAGGGATACAGGAAAAATTAAAAGATGTAAACATTCGAATAGTGGATCTCTCGAGTCCGGGCAATCTTGAATTTCTTTTTTTATCAGTTCGGCATTTGTTTAATTGCTTTTTAACGACTTAAAATTTCACGAGATGTGTGTATATCGAGTTTCAAAATTTCTAATCTTTGTACAGCCGTTTATTTTTTTTGCAAGTAATAAACTTCATGAAAATGCCTTTTTGCTGAAACTATTTAAAAATAGATTTTTCTGTTCTTTTCTGTTCGTATAAAAAGTTTAATCCTTTATGGAATAAATTTTTAGTTAAATCATAAAACATGGGCCTCTTCTCTTATTTGCCTTTGTGCTTCTCTTCTCTGAGGATATTCGCTTTGGTTGTGCTATTGCTTTCCATCGCACAATTGTTGGCTTTCTCTTCAGTTGCACTTGCATCCAATGAACTTAGAGGAGCACTGACCCCTCAAACAAGTAGATCATCCAGTACATTAGAGTGGCCCTCTTATGTCAACAATCAAAACAACGATTTTGTGCCCCTAATGATCCGGTAAATTTTTTTCAATTTGCTTTATTGTAAACTGTAAATACATAAATACTTCAGAAACACCAGACGCAGAATTGAAAGAAGAGATAGACCTTGCTTGATAAATGCAGGATTGTCCCAAGGGTGTGATCTCTCGGACATTTTGTATGCCAAATACCAGGTTTGTGTGTGCAAAGGATATTATATCAAAGAACATGATACCGTATTTATTCTAATAATTCACCCGGGTGAGTTATTAGAAGAAATACGGTATAAGTTTGATACTAAGCGTTTTTTGCTTCAAGCTTAGTTGTGTGCCTAAGTGTAGTACCTGGGGTCAGAAAATATTATTTATAAGGTTGTCTACTTTGGTGCCCCAGTGCAAAATATCGAAGTTTTCGACTTCTCAATAACTGGCTCTTTTTGATGAAAAGGGTTGGAAAATAGCTTTCTTATCGTTTTTAACGTATTAGAAATGCTTAGGAGTGGCTAAAACAACAGAGGTAGCAAGGAAAAAAGACTAAACGGCATAAGTGCCATTGTTTTGTTAGTTTATTCATTAAAGTTGATAAAGTAACGCAATTTATTTGCGAGCCAGCTTTCCGACAGCTTGCGGAATACCCTTTCTTTTAACAAGTTCCTGTTTTTTTCACCTCCTATGGATTTGAGTCCACAGGGACTTTTCTGGACGTCAGACTAAAACAAAGTGGCGAGACCTATTTTAAAGTGTAGGTGCTAAGCACTCGCAAAATCTAATTAATCCGATTTTATGATATATTTACGGTGGTCTGAAAAAGTGGCAAAAAAGCTTTTATCATGTTATTCTCAGTAGTCTTGTTCATTTTTAGGCGAACAAATTCTCGAGCTTTGCTGGACCTGGACGATAAACTGAAAATGGAGAGTTGAGAGCTTGTGGACCAGTATTTCCACAATCAGCCAAAAAACATGATTTTGTAAAGAGTACTTGTAAAGACCTTTTTGGCTGCTTTTTGTCCTCTCCACTACTTTCTAGTGTTATTTATTTGTTTTTGCGGATTGTGTTGAGCTGGTCAACAGTGTAAGTCGTTATGGTTCAATGAATAAAGATTATCTATGAGTATAATGTTTGTGCAAAGAGGGCTTCTGACTTTGTA
>BBSZ01011213.1:0-23691 GCA_000981365.1 Subanguina moxae | reverse complement strand
ATGCAAGCCTCCGAGCTCAGCAAGTACTTAAAGGCCAGGGAAGAGGATGCCAACAAGCCGTGGAACAAACCAGGCTGGCCTGGACCCAAGGTAGGAGGCTTTGCAACTGCTTGTCTCGCTTAGGCTTGCAGTGATGTGAGGCTGTATAATAGTTAGTTACAGTCAAACCTGGATAAACCGACACCCCTAAATTCAAAAAAATGTGTTTGTGGCATTGTGTTTTTGACCTATACTCTGCTAGTGTCTTCTGGGCATCTTGTATTTCAAAATTTAGCTTAGATTCTAGGCTACGTTTTGGTATATAACATGCCCAGAAGACACCACCAAAACATACGTCACAAACACAATGCCACAAACACATTTTTTTGAATTTAGGGGTGTCGGCTTATCCAGGTTTGACTGTATTTATAAATAAAATTACCCATTTGTGAAAGAATTTTTCTATTCTGAGACCCTTTAGTGGTCAAAATGTTCTCAGGAATCCGAATCTGAAAGCAGACTTTAGAAAAGTGGCTTGGTTGCCGAGATATGGCCGCAAACAAGGTGGTCGGTGTTGCAAAATGTCGGTAGTCCAACTTTTGGTCATATCTCGACAACAAAGCCACTCTTCTTGATTCTGCTTTCAGATTCGCATTCCTGAGGATATTCTGACTGTTGGGAGGTCTTGAGAATAAAAAAATGGTTTAAAAAGGTGGTATTACTGCAATTGTTTAGAATGACAAGGTGAATTTGGACCAACTTCGACAGGTTTGCACAACACCTCAGTCTTAATTTTGTGCCCAACCCTGACCGTATTTGCAGAGTCTGGATGCTCTTCAAAAGGTTGGTTGTGGGTTGTCTAAATGTTTATCCAGGCGCACTCTTTCTCCGTTAGCTTTTCTAGATCTCACTAGGAACCGGCTTTTGAATGGTTTGACAGAATGAGCTCTATTCCTGGTTTTGTCTAACCATTTGAGATACCAAAAGGGTTTATCAAAGCATGCTTTTGTGTTCACTGTCCTCCTAACGCCTTTCCACCGCTCATTGTAAGTAGAGATAGAAAGTGGGCACACAGCGGGATCCCCCACCGAGACTCTAAGACAGAATTTGGACGGAGCGGAATGCCGTCCCGTCTCTATCTCTAGTTATAAGCTTTTATACAAAAAAGTTTGTGTCACTGTTTGTGTTGCTTTAAGTGTTTTGTCCGTCTCAAAAACGTCTTTCTAAAAATCAAGTCGAGTCGAAAAACAAAAGGTAGTATCAAAAAATAGTATGAAAGCGATTAGTAAGCTGGTACTTGCCAAACTGCTGGTTTCCCTCCTCTCACAGTTCAGAGGCGAGTTTTTGGTTTCGCATTGCTCTACTTATTTATACCAACTCCATCCAATTTTTTTAAGAGTTCTCTGTGGCGGACCAAGTCACTAGGTGAGCTGCGAGCAAACTCCCTCGACAAACAACTGCTTTGGCGGAGCGGAAATTCACAACAACAAGTAGGGCATGTTTGCATTTTAAGTTGGTATTTTTACAACTGTAGTTTTACGAGTGATTGCAAATAAATTGCTGGAATTTTTGTTGAAGATGCTGACAAATGTTAATTATGCATGTAAATATAAAAATATATACCGTATTTACTCTATCAAGCGGGCACCCTCTAATGAACGGGCCTCTATAGCTAAAACAGCTGCCAAGAAAGAGCCCAGTGCGCCGTTGGAGATCTAAAGCTCGTCTTAAAGTGGAGTCTTAATCCTTTGAGCCTTATCTTGATATCAGTATCGATGAAGAACTTAAGAAAAGATACGAGAAAAGGTCGAGAATTAAGCAAGCACCCTCTAATAAGCGAGCTCCTTAGCAAAGGGTCGAAAAATAAGCGGGCATATCCACTTAATAAAGTAAATACGGCAAATATACAAATATTTCTAGATAAATGAACAAACTTGCGAAAAGGAACAGCAGAAAGACGAAGAGCACATGCTGAGCGATCCAGGCTATTTAGTCAAAATCAGAAAGAATCGTTACCTGTCCAATGCTGCTCGTTCTCACTCAAATCTTTCTTGTCACAAATCTCAGGGGTAAAAACCTATTTTTTCTCAAATAAAAATTATACTCTCTAGTAAATATTCAGAGCCTGTCAACAACGCTTGCGAATAATCCAAAGGACCAGGTCGGAGAGTGAAATAGCACCACCTCTGCCTGCAGCTACCAAAAAAATAGTTGTGTGTGAGGAAGTCAAGAAAGAACTGGTGCATGAAATAGTAAGTTTTACGCATATATAAAGTAGGTTAAAATGTTTTTGACTGGCCAGATTTTATTTTGACCAAAGAGTTTTATGAAAGAAAAAAATAGAACAGCTTTGCCACAACAGAGTGGTAGGACTATTAGGATTTTAAAAATTGATTTATGACCGACCTAAGCGGTCAAGCAGTTTACTGCTGACTTCGATCTTCTTAGCCAAAGACAGGAGTTGAAACAGCTGAGAAGGCGCTAAAGCACCTAAACCCTTAAGATTAAGAGCTTAATAAGGCTGAAATTGTTAGTGGGGGTGATGCGGCATAGTGTTGGATTGCGTGATTTGGTGGAAAAAGAGTGCAGCCCTTTAGAAGTACCCAAAAGCCACAGCCCTAAAATGACTTTGAAAGGATCTAGAATACCTCCAAGCCATCAGGAATGCCTCCAAAGTATCAAAAGCATAGGAAAGAAGGCACCAAACCAGCCAAAACATCAGGAAAAAGAGCCTGAGGCTAAAGCTTAAGCCTAGAATTTATTACATAAAGTAATACAGTGCTTACATCCACAACACATTGCTCCTCGCTGATCTGCTCTTGTATTCATTGCCTCCCTTGCTCTGCCCCCACTTTGCTAGCCACTCTTTCAGCTAATAAAAAAGTATCTATGTGGAGGATAACCGGTTGTCTTGGCATACTCAAGTCTGGGGCAGACACACAGCCCAAGTCTTTTCATACTACTCACAGTTCTTTCTTTTTGTTGTGATTGGTGATAGCGAGTGCGAAGTTGTGCTCCTTTCTTTTCTTCGTTGTATTCTTAAGGTAGGACTTTTAGATCTCTGTTTCAAGAAGGTTTATATTTTTTATTGAGCTTTTTTTTTCTATCATCTTTTGGTTGTGGATAAACAGGTTTGCTGACAGGAGTTTTGACACAAAGAGGTTTTTTTAAAGAGCTTCATATTGCATACAGACAAACCTCAATTTAACACCCCCTCCCTAAATCGAGGTTTGACTGTATTGTGTTTTTTTGGTACTCATGCACCCATGCTATTGGGGTTTTTACGTATATTGACCATATAAGAAGCATTTTTCATTTATTTTTGAAAGGATTAAGGGCTGTGTAGGTTTAACTGTAGGTGTAGGTTTAACTGTAGGTGTAGGTTTAACTGTAGGTGTAGGTTTAACTGTAGGTGTAGGTTTAACTGTAGGTGTAGGTTTAACTGTAGGTGTAGGTTTAACTGTAGGTGTAGGTTTAACTGTACAGGCACCTACCGCATAAAGAAGCTCTGGCATGCATGCTATTTTCATGCATCCACAGCTTCTTCTCGAATGATTTTTCTCTCAAGTATGCTTGTGTGCGTATCTTAACTCCAAGCCAAGAATATCCAAGAAATTTTTTTTTGGGAGGGGGGTATGAACGATTGGGAGGAGGGTATAAATGATTGAAAGAGGGTATAATTCCGTAGAGTCGAGCTTTTCTATAAAAAAAAAGTATTGCTCTTCTAAAAATATGTTTGTTCTTTCTTTAAAGCATTACAATGCATCCATACCTTTCTGATATTCTCCACTTGCTTCATCCAAAATGATTTGTTACTAAGGAGAACACACAAAAAGGTGTGGAAACAAATTCCAAAACAAACATTCCATAATATAGATTGCAAAGAGGAGGAGAGGAAAAAAAGGTTTTATAGAATAGAAATAGTATAAGATACACTTTCTTCTTAACAAACTAAATAAATAAGCTGCTGCTGCTGCTGATGCTGTTGTAAGCCAGTCTTTATTTGGGGAATGAAGCCACCAGATTGGTCAGCTTGTCATCCACATGCGAGCGGCAAGGCAGATCCAAACACAACAGTGCTTTTTTGGCTGCTTCCACATACTTCCAGTATTATTATTGGAATAGTCAACCTAGTGAGATAGTAAGCCTAACATTTAGTATCTAACATCTAGTCAACCGGCCATGCCCTTAATGTCTTATATAGTGCGCTCCACAAAACCCACCACCTCAGCCTCTATTCACATAGATCAACAGCCTGCAAAGAGTGTTTCACTAGCAAGCAGTAAAAGTGAAGAATACTCACCACCTAACTCCTCCTTTGCTACTTCCATAACTATAGAGCTAGAGCAAGAGCCGTCTGAGTTGTCTGAGGTGGCTTGTTAAATCTACATATATGATAGCAGCCTTTTGAATTTACCTTACTCTAAGTATAGCCCACTCTTTATTAACACTACGTCTTTCTCGTCGTCTCGTCTTCGCAACTGATCGCTTCTTATTCTTTTCTGATTGGAGTAGCTTCACAAACACAAAATTTCGACGCCACTTTGTGAAGCTCGCCTGACCGGACCTCTTCTTGGTTTCTTTCTTTCCATTCTCCTTGTTTTTAGCCAAAACAAATTACTTAGAAGTGACACCAAAGGGTGGACTCGGAGCATTGCATAAGCTTGTTGTAACACTGCCCAAATTGCTGACAACTGCCTTCAAGAATTTGTCTTCTTGTAAATCTCACTATACCCTTTAAGAAACAGTATTTCCTTTTGACAATCCTAATAAACATTTCAAAGCTTATGACCATACCTAGAAGCAATAAATTTCTAAGATGCTGTGATGCCTTTCTCCGTTTACCATTTCCTATTGGCTGGCCAAAGCCACTTTCAGCCGGGGTGAAGAGTGGCTGAAACTGTAAAAATAATAAATACATGAGAAGTGTTACACACACACACAAAGCATCAAACCCGCGATTCTGAATAGAAAAAATTGCCAATATTTCTTTATTAGAAGGTAGCAAAGAGCGAAATTTGTACTCTGATCTTTAGGCTCTTTGTTTTTTCTTGATTCTCAATCGATTTTAGTATTTTCATCAGGAAAACTGCAAAAATACTCAAATACTGTTTCAAGATTCCAAACACATAAACCAAACCATATGGTTTTTTAGCAATACAGAGAGCCACACACTACCTCCGTCCAACCACATCCCGCTGCCAGAGGAGAAGCGCATTCAGGAAAACCAACCTCCCAGCAGTCAATCACTCTATTCCATTCGCCAGTAGGCCAGGAAGATGACTTGCATCACAACATCTATGTGAACACCTCTCAAGAACAACTTTCAACTGTGGGACCAGCCGTATTACCACGCAGTAGACTGGTTAGGGTCATGAGTTCTGTGAGTCTTTATACTCTTTAGCCTTTATAAATATAATTCCTAGTCAAGTTTATAAGCAAATTTGCAGCCGGGAGGAAAACCAGAGCATAGTCAGCAATATGACCACACTTTCCAAGTACCACCGCCGCCTCCTCCTCCTCCTCCTCCTCCTCCTCTTCCCAAATCCATTCTTAAGCAGAATTATGTGTACAAGCAGGAATTGACGGATGGTGCACACTACTGGCAAAACAGCGCACAATTTGGGCACTCCAATAGAGGAGGTCACAGAAGTATGCTGGATAACCCAGAATACCAAAGACAAATGGCAGAGAATCTACAACTCCACAGGCAGAGGAGAGTCATGGGGGCACAACCACTGCAGCAGGAATCTCAAGCAGTCCCTTTCAATGGCCCTTTCTTTCGACTAGAGGAAGTGAGAACAGTTGAGGCTGGACCTGCTATCAGTCAAGAAGCAGAGCAAAGGCGGGTGTTTAGAGATTATATATTTGCAAAACAGGGATGACAATTGGGGGTTTATCGCAGGAGATAGTTTTTTTATTTAGTCTATGATATTCTTGAATCGAGTGGATGGCGTATCCTGTAATTTAGCCAAACACAAAAAATGACGACGAAAGAACAGGATTGATGGGAATTTAACAAAATTTGGCGGAAACGGACCAAGAGTAAGGGGTTAGCGAGGGTGACAGGTTATCGAGGGCAAGGTTTGTAAGATTTATTTGCCGGCCAACCAAATCGGGCTTCGGCTGACGGGTTAGCGAGCTACGACTGTACTGTAATTAGTACATAAAAAAGGTTTCAGAGACTGAATTTAAAAAAAAATTCAATATATCAGTTATAGATATCAAGGAGAAGGCATGCGTACTAGGTCCACCTCCATAGAGCCATCCAGCCATCCAGACGTCTCAAAACACGACGTCTCGGACGGTCCTTTAGACGTCTCAGAAGAGAAGTTGGACGACGAAGAGGTGGTTGTGATCTGGCCACCCTTGGACTACAATAAGAAAAAAGGAACCACTTGCACACCAATAACAAAGAATATGCGGGATCCCGAAACAATACAAGAGTTTCAACGGCAAAAACAAATGGAAATGGAAGCGATTCGGCACAACGAGGAAAAAGAAATGCGCTTCAGAGAAAAGCAGGTCGGTGAACACCAACAATATCAAACTTCTATCTGCCAAAGAAGCAGTTTTCAGTTTCAAGCAGCGAAAGTGCAACAAGAGCAGCTTTTACAGCGTCAACAACAAGGCAGAAGTGCTGCCAATGATAGCGTGTATCAAAGCTACTCAACCACTGGCAATCAGCTTAGAAGGGGACTCTATGGCCAGGCACCTTTGTCGGTTGGGCTTTGCCACATATTATACGGACACGCCCAAAATTGGACCGGCCATAATTGGACTGGTTATAAAACCACCCAAAATTGGACTGGTTATAAAACCACCCAAAATTGGACCGCATTTAAAACCAATTGATTTAAGGTAAAAACCCAACTCGCCACCATCCCAACTCGCCACCATCCTAACTCGCCACCCCCAACTCGCCACCATCCCAACTCGCCACCATCCTAACTCGCCACCCCCAACTCGCCACCATCCCAACTCGCCATCCCCAACTCGCCACCATCCCAACTCGCCCCCCGGAGGGGGCGTAGGGGGCTTGAAGGGTTAGAGATGCGCGCACAGACTTACCTGCGAGGTCCAATTTTGGCGCGTACCCCATACTATATGCCGTCTAGTATAATATCTAATATAACAAACGGTGTTAGATGAGGCATTCGTGGCCCAGCGGTTTTGCTACCCACTTTTTCGTTAGAACAATTGGCGCAGTCGTTAGTTCGAATCCCTCCCTCGTTATCTAGGACTACTATGGGATTGAGATGTCCACATCTAGGACTCGGTCATATATGCGTTATAAGTAGCATGCATGGCTCTGTGGTTTGGCTACCCGCTTTTTCGTTTTCAACACCACACAACCTTATAAAATACAGCTTTTGTGCGATTTTAGGATCCTGGCCAACAAACTTCCCTCACCAGTCCCAACTTGAGTGTTTGGGAGACCCGTCCTATATCCGCATTCTCTGGGGATAGTGGCTTGCCGCCAGATGCCACTTACTCCACCCTAGGTTCTTCGTCTCCATCCTGGAAGCGCACCTTCATTGTGGAAAATACAAAAGAGTGTGAGAAGGTGAAAAACGAGATACTAACCAGTGATGAAGTCCTTGAAAGAGAACGCTTTGAAATTGATCTATTGAAGGTTACAATTGAGTTGTTACCTGCCAAAAGATGTGATTCTCGACTTTTTTAGAGACGAAAAGCGTTTGTAGAGAAAGTAGAAAAGCCTCCAGAAATCAAAAGGTTGGGTAGACGCTGGCAGGCCCCACCTGAAAAGCCGTATGTTTGGCCCACTCTGAGACGACCTGTCACTATTCAAACACCTTCAAATGAGTTTGCCTATAACACCCAAACTAGCTTGAACATAGTGGACCAACAAGAGGCATATCAATGGACACCACTACTAACAGACCCCATATATAAACAGGAGCGTAAAAACTTTACTCCTGCACATTCTCCGCCAGAAGCCTGCAGATCGGGTAATTTTGTTTTGGGTTGCTGGATGAGTTGAACACTATTAAGTTTGTAGGGACGTTGGATGAGGTGGCCAAGCGACAAACCAGTCATGTCATACAGCCAAGTGCAGATGGTAGTCACAGACCAACGCCCGTATTTAGACACGGCCGTCAAACGCCTTCTGGAGGTTTTTATCCTCATGCGCCAAATGCAATTAAGGTAGTGGTGAATTTCGAAATATTAGGTAGTCGGAATCATTAATTAAGGTTATCAAAAAGCGAAAAAATCAGACCAGCAAGAGCCTCTCACCCAACACAGTTAATGAGGAGGGAAGCGATGTTCAAATCATTCATAAACTAGACTACCATGTTACTGGAAATGCTGGCTCAACATATCAGGAAACTCGAAGACCTTCACCACATTCCACGCAGCATTCACCAGGTAAGAAGATTGATAATCGCCGGTGGGATAACTGCAATGCTTGAATCATAGAAATAGGCAATAATACAATTAAAAAGAAGAGAAACAGAGCTTTTAAAGGGTATACAGTCAAACCTGGAAAAGCCGACACCCCTAAATTCAAAAAAATGTGTTTGTTGCATTGTGTTTTTGACCTATGTTTTGCTGGTGTCTTCTGGGCATGTTATATACCAAAACGTAGCCTAGAATCTAAGCTAAATTTTGATATACAAGATGCCCAGAAGACACTAGCAGAGCATAGGTCAAAAACACAATGCCACAAACACATTTTTTTGAATTTAGGGATGTCGGCTTATCCAGGTTTGACTGTATTTCAGATATAGTTAGGGTAATTAAAAACAACTTAGGATAATATAAAGTTGGATCGATGTGGTGAGTTGAGAAAGTGCTGAACTAAAACTCTATTTTTAGTCTTAAATGAGTGGGAAAAGATCTACGACCTTCCCGCTCATTCTTCCACACTCACCGACAAAGCAGTCAATGCCGTCCCCAGGATTGACATTAGAAGGCGTATGCGTGCCTTCCAGCATCAACAAATAAGTCCAATGAGTAGAAGAAGCAGAAGTGTGAGTGAGAAGTTTCAGAGTGGACCTGGCTGGAACTCAGACTTTTCTCGACTAAATCTAGACGGAACACCAACATCCATGTCCCAACTCTCGCCATCAGCTCAAAAAAGCCTTGAACGTCTGCGTTCTGGGCAATCTACACCAAGCCCAGCCAGTTATGAGAATGCCAGGAGATATGTACCTCCCGCACTTCCACCCGGCTATCGTGTTAGCTTTTTAATCTATAGAAACAATAGTCCTATACGACAAGTGGAGTCGTTTTTTTTTTTTAATCCTGTTTTTGGCATTGTGTTTTGGCCTACTTTTTGGAGACAACTCCCAAGCAAGTTACCACTCAAATTGTAACTTATCGTTTTAGCTACAAATCGGGTGGTAACTTGCCTAAGACTTGTTTGCAAAAAGTAGGCCAAAAACACAATGCCAAAAACACGATTTTGAATTAGGGGGAGAGGTGTGGTTCTAACCGGTGGTCCAAAAGTTCGTGGACAAACTTCAAAAAATTGTGTTTGTGGCATTGTGTTTTTGACCTATGTTTTGCTGGTGTCTTCTGGGTATGTTATATACCAAAATGTAGCTTATAATTTAGGCTACATTTTGGTATATAACATGCCCAGAAGACACCAGCAAAACATAGGTCAAAAACACAATGCCACAAACACTTTTTTTTGAAGTTTGTCCACGAACTTTTGGACCACGGGTTATTAGAGAGAGTACGGTATTAGAAATGCTTACAAGGGCTTAAAACAACAAGGGACCAAGACAAAAAACGCAGTCACTTGTCGTATAGAGCCAAAACAATTATAATGACCACAATTTTCAGCCTTCCAGACAACCCTGTCAAAAACAATGGGAAAGACCCGCTCAGCCAGCCGGACACACCAAACGAGTGGCTCAAAATCTGGAGACTATGGCTGCCTCTCATCGCTACAACAAACAACCTTTGGCAGCTCATAAATTAGAGTCTTCACCATCGCCTCGTCAACAAAAACCCGCATCCTCAGCTTCTGTCCACTTCAGCAATGAAAATAGGAGGTCTCTGCCTGCTAGGCCTCATCCCGAGTCCGGTCCGGCTGGAAATCGACCCTCTAGAGCTGCTACAAGATCTCAGCCGATGAGTGGTGAAAGAGGCTCCCATACAACTAGTTCTAAGACTGTGGAAAGACATTATTACGCACACCCTTAGACATGTGTGTGTGT
Source organism: Subanguina moxae (assembly GCA_000981365.1). Classification (NCBI taxonomy): domain Eukaryota; kingdom Metazoa; phylum Nematoda; class Chromadorea; order Rhabditida; family Anguinidae; genus Subanguina; species Subanguina moxae. The sequence goes on along the minus strand of BBSZ01011213.1, from coordinate 13,519 downwards.
GCAACTGCCTTTTTTGAAAATCCACTGCCAAGTTGATTCCCAACCTCACCTCTTTTGTTTAGAAGTCTTTCAAATAGATTTTACTTGGTGTTTTGCAATGAGATGAGAAACGGGTTTATTTTATTTTCTCAAATTGATGCCGTCGCATTTTGCTACGGGTACCCATGTTGTTGTTAGCTAAGGAAGTGAGCTGTGTGACACAACCTGTGTCGTGTAAGTATTTGAGTTTTACAAAAGTTTGCAACCTTTGTGTGGTACTACTGTATTATATAATCTCCAATTTTGAATTTTAGGGGAAATGGAGGAATTAGAAGAAATGCGGCACAGTTAAACCTCGGTCTAACGGCCCCCATTCTGGGCTCAATTTGGTTGGACTGCTCACAAAATATTAGTACAGTCAAACCTGGATAAGCCGACACCCCTAAATTCAAAAAAAAATTGTTTGACTGTAACCAGATCCCCGATTTAACGGCTCCCACCCTGGTCTCAATTTGGTTGGGTGGTGCATAATCCCGTAGAGTCCTCTTCTGTGACAATTTTGTAAAAAGAGTAAATCACAAGCAAAGGCATTTCTAAACTGTAAAGCTGTTGGTGCAAAACTCTTTTCACCTTGCTAAAGCAGTTCACCTAAACTCGACTTGATTTTTCGTATTTGTGCTTGTCAAAAGTGCTGTCCATGCTTTCTAACACTAATCCAAGCAGCTATATTTTGAATATATATACCGTACTCTCTCTAATATAAACACACCCCCCCTCTAATTCAAAATCGTGTTTTTGGCATTGTGTTTTTAGCCTACTTTTTGGAGACAACTCCCAAGCAAGTTACCACTCAAATTGTAGCTTATTGTTTGAGCTATAAATTGGGTGGTAATTTACCTAAGTCTTGTTTGCAAAAAGTAGGCCAAAAACACAATGCCAAAAGCACAATGCCAAAACACAATGCCAAAACACAATGCCAAAAGCAGGATTTTGAATTAGGGGGGTGTGGCTCTATTAGAGAGAATACGGTGACTAACACTGACAAAATCAAACTTTTTTTTTCAATTTCAGGCTCCTCCACCACCTAAAGTGAGTCGAATTTTTTTAAATCTAAGATTTGTTGTGTTTTTGCCGTGCTACAGCTGCTGCCAAAAAAAGCAAAAGCCTGATTGCAGTGCTCCTTCTTTTTATTAAGATGCAGTAGCTTTTGAGTGCTTTTCTAAGGCATCTTCTTAAGATACCATTCTATTCACACATCTAGTTTATGCATTTATTAGTTTAAATTACATCGCAGACTGCTGACTTGGATGTGTTGAGCGAATTAAGCAGGCAATTGGCTGAACGTTCTAAAAGCCGACGAGCCGAATACCATTTGCCTGAAGTGGATTCCATAATCAAAAGTGCGCCGGAGACTTTTTCGACGAGATTAAAGGTTTTTTTTTTTCAATTCTCATTCTTTATGTATCAAAGCTTTTGACTCTCTTTTATTTTCCTCGGATTTATATCGCTTTTATATCCGCTATGTGCTTATTCTAGGAGCAGAACCGAGAAAGTATGGAGAGTAGAGCGTCCAACGGCACTTCCTTCAACTCCTCAGCTATCCACCGAGAACACCAGGATAGGAGCGAATATGTGACTGTAAGTGGGGGTGATTCAGCTATTTTGGTTAAGAGGTTTTTGTCTACTGTATATTTGGGTGTGTAAAAGCGAGAAAGGACGAGTAAAATCAAATTCTTGGTCGTAAATTTGGGTGTGTAGGACACTTCTTCGTGGCACTTCTGCCAGTCGCCCTTCAGTCCTCGCTCACTTGTTTCCATAAATGGAGGCAGAAATGGGTCTTCTGCTTTGAAGTCTGAAGAAGGGCTGCTGAAAGTGCGCACAAATATGCACCAAGACCAGAAACAACAACAGCAGCAGCAGAGAAGGCATTCCTGTAGTAGATTGTCTAAGGTTGGTCGTTTCAAGAGGGGCACTCCACGCACCCACCCACATCGATGCTCACACCACAATGAACACACATTAGTGGAATACCGTTGTTGTTTCAACACATCTGCTTTCAGTATTCCTTTCTAAAATGACTGTTTGCACCTATAAGTGTGTTGAGAGAATGTTTGTAAAGTATTAAAGTCGAGAGAGGGACTTTATTAGAGAACATGTGATACAAAAGTTTGGCGCCAATTATGTTCGAAATTATTGAAAGAAAGGAAAAAAAATTTTTTTGATTTGCCGCTTTGATCGAATATCACTGCGCAGCAGGAAACAGCACAGATCTTTTATTCTATCTCATGTGCACCATTTTTAACTGTCATTTTTTTTTCCAAACCATCGCGTACAGAACTATTTTTCCAAACACTGACATTGTCTGCTTTCTTGTGTGTTTTCTAGGGTCGGCCTCCCGCATCCCTCCCTCTCGTTGCCAAAAACCACCCAAAATCCCTTTCGTGATCCCTCCCGCCTTAGATTTTTTGCTAATATCTCTCTTGTTCATGACTTTAGAGGAGGGAGGCCAACCCTAGTGTTTACAATTTAACAATCGCTTATCTAACAGCCATCATTCAAATGTCTATTTGGAGCTTTCTGTATTATTAATCCTTTTCTTTCAGGAGCCTATTAGCCGTGAAGTAGTGGAAGTGCGTCGTGAGCAAGTCGTCAACAAGGCACTTTTTAATAGTTTATTTTTTATTTTCTATCATAATTCTTTTTTGCAGCCTAAAGTGACTCAAACAGTTCAAAGACTCGAGGAAAACAAGCGCACCGAAGAAGTTGAGCGTCGGGTCATTCGACGAGAGCGTCGTCACAAGAGTCATCGAACCAGGTATGGGCATGGCTACCAACAAGAGTATGGCTATAACAATGGTGGTGGAGGTATGTGTATGTTCGACTTCAGAAAGCTCTAATTGGTTCCAAATTCAAGGTTATCGCAGTACTTCGGCATCTCGTGGTGCAGGCTTTAATACTAATGGCTATATGCATCCAATCACTTACGAAAACCATCATACTTCTTCTCGTCGTGGTGGAGGTGGCGAACATGAACGCTCTTCAGCAGCCAGTGACTTGTATCAACAACACAACAGAGGAATGGCTCATGCTCGCTATGGCTCACTGTCGGACAGTCTTCGTCGTGGTGAACTGAAGTACATCCCGAATGGAGAATTGCGTGAGACTAATGGTCAGAACAATTACAGCAAACACACCAAGGTCCACAAAAGTTATTCAAGTAGGGCTTCTGTCGGTTTATTTGAAGGTTTTAATAAGTGTACTATTGCAGCGAGAGATGTGTTCGGTTCCAATGGAGGCAACTACGGCTCGCACTACTCTTTCAACAATCGCCATGGGAACTTTGAACAGCCAGTAGTGGAATTCCCACCTACTTTGGTAAGTATCTTGAATTGTTCTTTGGTAAAGAAGAGGAATGAATTTGAATTTTCAGCCAAGAGGCAGAAGGTATGGTAGTCACTTGGACGCGCCAGTACCTCCTCCTCACCGTGGTGGTAATGAAAACAACTACATGCCATTGGCTAAGTCACGTAGCTATGCAGATTGGGATCAGGGACGTGGACCGTTCGGAAGCTCAGTTAGTCGGTAAGTCCGGGTTGCTCAAAAGGAAAAGGGTTACAAATCTGACTCTTTCAGATATGATGAAGATATGGCTCGATTGGAGAATGAATTCCGTGACTCACATCTAATGAGGTTACCAAATGGGAATATGAATGAGAAAGAATATCGCCATCAGGAGGTACTGACTTTTATTGATTAATGAAAACGGAGACTTCTAACACTCATTTGTATTCAATAGATTCCTGGCGGCTACGAGTCTTATTCACGCGATGCAAAAGCTACTGGAGGACGAAAGTTGAATCGAGATGGGCTTCCAACTGATTTTAAGTAAGGTCTTTCACAAGGCGTACATTGTTTGTTTCTTTCTCAAATTTTTGATTAGGTTTATTGAGTTGGTTTGATTAATAGATTAATAGACCTTTCAAATATGTTAAAACTTTACAGGGAATCTTCTCAGGAGTACAGCTTCAAGCGCGAACAACAACGCTAAGTGTCAGGGAGGAATGAATCAGAAAGAAAACAAGTTCATTGCTGCTAATCAAGTCTCTACTTACCAAGTTATTGATGAGTTGGATAAAAACTCAGTCGTCCTATTTTCTACTCTAGTTTACTTTGGCGATAACTTTTTGAATTTTCAATGTTTTCAAAATTTATTTTTACAGCGAATCCTGCGTAGTACCAAGGCTACGGTATATAGCATAAAGGTTTATTTGGAGTGCGTCGCAAATAAGTCAAAGGTGAAAAAGTTTGGTTTTACTAGAGAGTTAACAGTTTCAAAATATTCTAATTTTGGTCTACGCACTTGCTGTATGCACCTTCCGTTCGCGACTAGACAGTACTTCAGACGGTGTTTGTATGCTTTTTGTTAGTCATCAGTTCTGCAAGAGCTTGCTCAATTCTTCTTCGGAGTTCAACCATGTTAGCAACTGGAGTTATGTATACATGGCTTCTAACTCATTCCCGATTCTCAAAGAGAGAAGTCACAGGGCGTCAAATAAGCAAATGTGGTGAACGAACGAAGGGAGCAGGCACTAATTCGGTTCCTTTTTCCATCCCTATTTGATGAGCTTTCCTACACACTTTTCTTTTTCTTGAGGCAAATAATATATTTTAAAACTTAGACATACGCATCTGAGAACACGGTAATATGAATTCCTGGTATCATTTGACCGGCGCAGGGTTACAAAAAAATCTTTTTGGGACACTTATAATTCAAAAAGTTGTCACAAAAATAGAGTTGGGTGAGAAATTGGGACATCCTATATATTATCTGCCAGAAAAAACAGCCACTCCACCTGCATTTTATATTGATGACTAATTTGCTTTTTTTTTTCCCTCGCACACTTCTTGTAAACATAAGCTCAATATCATGTTATTTCATACACAAAATGCGCAAATTTGTCCTTTCTTTTCTTTCTTGCGTTCATTTGTTTTTTATAAGAACTGTGCCAAAACAAATATTTTTTCTAAGCCATTGCATTTTTCTTTCTATCAAAAAGTTATTTTGTGATTTCGTGGAAAGAGGAAGGTTTTTTGGACAGCAAATACTTTTGTTCAGTTAACCCACTCGCTGTCCATTTTTTAAATTTTCTTATGCATCTATTCGTGCCTTGAAGAAGGAATATAATGAGTTTTTTCAGAAACTATTATATTTACTTATTTTTTCTTGACAGAGCCATTCTTATAGTAAAAACTTATAAGAATTATAATAAGACAAAAAATATTGCTTGCAAATATGTAGCTGATTATATGAATATCACTTTTAGCCAATAAAGAGATGTTATTATGTGCAAAGCAAATAATAACGTGACCGTTACTGGAGCACCGCTGACACATAACCCTGCCAGCCTTCACCGATTTTACTTCCTTAGCATCCAACCAATATAGACAATTTAACAATGTACATAGAAACAAAATACTTAATAGATGAGATAAAGGATTTCGACTTTCAATAATCATCGTAGACGTAATCCTCTTCTGACTCATCAGATGAAGTGAACTCTACAAAAGGAGTAATAAAGGCAGAACTAACAAGAAAATGTGGTCCTACCACCACCAGAAGCACGACTCGTCCAAACATGTACAGTCTAAAATATTTTCCAACCAGAATGAGGTAAAAGCAAGGCTTTACATGGTGCAACATAAATTTAGCGACTTTTCTTTTAACTATTTTTATCCGTGATCGACTTTTAAAATTCTGTAAACACAGATTGACTCAGAATTGAAGAAAATTTTTTTGGTATGTAATGTCTAAAACACGATTTTCGCCTAGTCCTCCCAGTGGTTTGGGCCTTACTCAAACCTAATGGTTGGAATAGATCAGGCCCAAACTACATGGAGGACCAAGCAAAAATCGTGTTTTTAAAATTATATACCGAAAAATTGCTTCAATTTTGAGTCAATTTGTGTTTGCAGAATTTTAGAAGTCGGTTACAGAAAAAAAAATATGATCAAAAGACAAGTTGCGAAATTCTTTTTACACCCTGAAGAAAAACCAACTTCGCTTCCTTTCGAATTCCTAATATTGCCATCTTTGACGCGATTGTTTTGAACCGAGAGATTGGTGAATTTTTCTAAAGCGTACTCTAAACACTTTCCATTCTGCAATACCAGCTGTTCGAGCGGTGTGCAATCTTTGGCATCTTCTAATTTCATATTATAAAGCTTCGTCAGATACTCCAGCGACTGGGCTTGTCGATAAACGTCTACCCCGACAAATAATTCCAGAAGATCAATTTCATGTTCCAATAACAATCGGCACACAGCCTGAAAATCGACAATTCAGCCAGAGTGCCAACTTTACCACGAAATACAGACTTCATCAAGCGAAAAATAATTTCGAAGATTGAAGAAAGCGATACATTCAACTGCTTTTTTTGTAACACCTGATTCGAAAAACTCCTGAAAATCAAAGAAAACATTAACCAACAGATATAATAAAAGGTGATTGACCTGGACTATCGGTATTAAAAAGGTAGCCCTGATGCTGATGTCATACAGATTGAAAATAAACTTGACTGTTGGATAATGTTCAGAACCCAGCTGCAACGAAATGAGGAGTGCACGGACCTAGATACGGCAATTGTACACATTTGTTTTGAACATAATAAATTTACATAAGCGTTTGCATCAGCTATTGGAGCCTTCAATATTAATTGCTGATTCGCAGTGCTGAACTGATTTACGAACTCTTCAAAAATCTGCAATGTTTGAAGGGATAGACTACCACTGGCAATTGACTCAAATTCATTGAGCAGACAAAGAAAACCTTCAAAAACATGGAAAACGTCATTCTCTACAAAGCACCTTCGAAGGAGTTGTCCAATTTCGTAATGTTTGGTTGTATCATTGACTTGTCCATTGATAATCTTGTTAACATACAAAATGCATTTCTCAAAAGACATTTGGCTTACATCTGCAAAGATGTTACGCCTTTCTTCTTCATCACAGTCCATGATTGTTTTAGAGCTTGGTTCCCTAAATTGAACAACCTAGTTAAAAGTTCTAAAGGCGTTGTCACAATGCAAGCTAGCACTAAAAACCTTAATTAAGCAAGTCCAACAGTAAGAGCTTGCTCAGACTGCTCATTGTGGTGTTTGCAGAGCAATATATGATTACACAAAAGAAAACACTTCGAACCCTTCATACAAACACCCACAGGGAAGCATTTCTAACGCTTTATACAATTTATACGTCTTACTCGTATATACAATATCTTTTTCACCTTCTTTAGGTCCATTAGTTTATTTCTTAGATCAAAGCACCACCTAATCCTACATCTGACCTAAGATGTCGATCCTGCTGATCTCAGGGGTCGGTATCTATAATAAACTCTTTATCATAGTCCAGAAAACTTGAAATTGGGGACCTCGCTAATGCTTCTTTCAATTTTCGCCGATATCACATCACTGAACAAAAAAATTTTACCAATTTTGCTCATTCTTTTGCCTTACAACCTAAACAAACATTAGAAAAGAGAAACAAATAACTAAAAATTTTCATTTATTCAAACGCAATGTCGACACCAACGTCTCACAACACAAGTCATCAAATTCAAAATTAAAGTTTGGAGGAAGAGCACAAATGATCACTTTCAAGACTTGTCTCTATTCAAAGCTTTATATAAATGTTCGAACTCGTCATTTAAAAGACTCTAAATTGGGTTTCTTTAAATTATTCGAATAGTACTCAACTAAGAATCAAACCTTGAGCATTTGCAAGTTATAAATTTTAGCAAGTCGGTATTTGATCTTGACATCCTTATTTTTTTGGGATTTGATATACCTTCCTCTGGGAACACCTCTGCTTACAATGCTTACTTATTTGGGCTGGTCAAACTTTGGTATTATTTTTCTTCTATTCATCTCCTCTTCCCAATAAAACACGCATACATATTCTGATCTTCATTGATTTTCTTTTACTTTGCATCATGTAAAAGATGATGGGAGAACAAGGAGAAGACGTTGAAGGAAAGAACAAGGAACTTTTCAGAAGTATTTTCCACAACACCCTGCTTTCTCTCTCTTTCTATCACTCACACACACACACATTTACGGCAACCAAAGAAAGAAAAAAGGATATTCTTCTGCTGTATAAAATCCTAGCCTAGGGATTATTGTAGGGATTCTCTATAGTCAATGCCAGCAATTTGTGAAATCCTGTAAAGATGAATCCATTTTCTTTTTTCCAGGGTTGTAATATCCAAATGTTAGCGCGAAAGTTGAGTAATCATCCCTGTAAAAAATGCTTTATTGTTCTTGATCACTTGTTTTTTTTTTGGCATTTTTGTTGATATTTTACTGTTTTATACTTTTTTAGGCTAATCATGGTTGATCCGCAGCATTGCTTCCGTCGATTTTTCGGATGCTGCTCAGTATCAAACCAGTGCAGTGGACATAGCCCATCATCTTGCAGCAAGTTCTTGAAGTTTAAGAAAAATGGTGTGCCCAGTCTTCAAGCACCGTTATGCGATCTTCGCCGCTGGACGTGCCGACGAGGGAGACAACAAGAAGGCCAGTACTAGAATCACTAATCAGCTGTGCAATGAAAGCAACTTGAAGAATAAAAGATTCGCAATTGGAAACACCAAAATCTTCTTCAAAGTAAAAAGCGCTTCATATTTTACAATTCTTTTTAGCAAATTAACGTTTATAGGCTGGCGTGTTGGCTCGCCTGGAAGACTTGCATGATGAGAAATTTGGTGTGACCATGCCAGTTTTCCAAACCAAAATTCGATGGCATTTGGTCGAGAAGGATGTCAAACGATGCATTCAAGAACTTGCCGGTCTGCTTTTCATTTAGCGCAAGATCCGCTCTTGGTGCACACTTCGCTATTTTACGACTGTTTGACTCCTGTTTCAAAAAAGTGAAATAAGCCAGAGTTACAGCCCTACTTTTTTCGCCATAAAAACCTGTTTTTTCTTACTATATAAGCAAGAAAATACTCTAAAAACTCAGGTTGTCGACGTGCGATTCATGGATTTTGGACACTTTTCACATTTTAGGTCTAATGATGTGCTGTTTCTTTTCCTAGTATTATCCTTTTTAAAGTTAGATGATACATGCTACGCAATGGTGGATCAAGCGTTAAATTGAGCTCACGTGTCCAAAATCCATGAGTCGCAAGTCGACAAAACCCTATCAAAACATTCTAGGAGTATATTGTCACAAGGGAGCTCTTGAAACTGTCTTTGTCTAGAGAAACTTTAATTATATTTGCATAGCCTTTTATTTGTGCAGCACACCTGCTTGTTAATTGAAATAATAGTTCTTGGTCTAATAGCAATTCTTTTTGCTAAAGATTCCTTTTCACCAATCTCATTTCTTTATATGCCAATTATAAAGGTTGGTTTTTCCATTATGCTTGTTAGATGTCACAACTTCAACGCACTTACTGCTCATTCTTATCAAATATTGAATCATTTTTTTGTAATACGAGCAGAAAATTTGTTTTCAAGGGAAGTCTAATTGTTGTGCTTTTCCAGCTTCTCCTGAATTTGCCTGTCCATTAGTCTCGTTTTTGGTGTGTTGTTGTGTGCTCTGTTCTGCATTTTATTTATTTCCGTTGCTTTTGAGGTTCAAATGTTGGGCGATTCGCCTGGAAATGGGAGAAACCTTTTCATTCTAATTTCGGTGCTGACTCTGGACTTGCTTTCCTTCACGTGTATTCTGCCTTTGTTCCCTTCAATTATTGATTATTATAGTCGGCAAGCTCATTCATTGGAGGTTGGTTTCAAACATTAAAAAATAAAAGTACTACTTTTATCTGCTACTTTGACTTATAATTGACTCCTGATTGGGTGTAGTCAATAAGCGATACAGGTTGAAAGCAGCCGAATAGCCAATGTTAAAGTAAAACTTGAACTAAGGAACTAAGGATTAAAACTTGCTAAGGAGAAAGACTCGCCAGTTTCAGAACTCGTCAACCCAAAAGTGGCCACCGTACAAATCCGATTTTTAAAAGTTTAGAGTCGAATTTTTTTTCCGGAGTTGTCTCTTTTTTGTCGTGGTACGAGATGCGATTTTTTTGCCAGAGAAAATTTCGCTTGAGTACAGTCAAGCCTGGATAAGCCGACACACCTAAATTCAAAAAAAGAATGTTTGTGGCACTGCGTTTTTGACCTATGCTCTGCTAGTGTCTTCTGGGCATGTTATATACCAAAACGTAGCCTAGAATCTAAGCTAAATTTTGATATACAAGATGCCCAGAAGACACTAGAAGAGCATAGGTCAAAAACACAATGCTACAAACACATTTTTTTGGACTGGCCACTACCCCAAACAGATATGTCTCCTTCAGTGGGGGCTATTTGCTTTACATTTTTTTCTTTTTGCCGACTGGTGGAGATGTTGTCTACGAGTATTTTGAGCTAGCTGTCAAATGGCTTCAATCCATTTTGCAAGTGCCTGACTTACAACGCTACAACACCGTTTTCTTTGCAGGTATTTTTTAACATATTACAGGCGCATTAAAAGCTTGCGTTTGTAGGGATAATCGGCTCATTGTTCAGCTTTCTGCAGTACTTATCTTCTCCTCTTTTGGGTGCCTTATCAGATGTTTGCGGACGAAAGCCGATACTTATTTTCTCCATACTTGGTTCTATGGTCTCTTATTATGTGAGCAGGATACTATTTTGTCGTCTTATTCACCTGTTTTTTTTTGCAGATTTGGTCGATTGCTGACACTTTTGGATTATTCATTCTGTCAAGGATAGTCGGGGGATTGAGCAAAGCTAGTGTTTCTGTTGCTATTAGTTCGTGTTTTTTTAGCTGTTTATACATTATTTTTTTGTTTTTAGCCATAGTCGCTGATATTTGTCCGATTAGCTCGAGAGGAAAGGGAATGGTATGTGCCTATAATACTGCTATCCCTGGCTGAACTGGTAACTGTATTAATTTAGGCCTTTGTTGGGATCGCCTTTTCCTGCGCCTTCATCATTGGTCCAGCTATTGGTGCCTTCTTTGCGGCCAATGTTAGGTCCGCATCGCCTCTCAGTGTCGTTCACTTGAATACGGCTCCAGCAAAATTCGCATTATTGGTCACATTTTTGGAATTGGTGCTAGCGCTGTTTTTTCTGCCTGAAACGCTGATAAAGCCTGCAAGTTATCCAATGTATTACTTACGATAACTATTTCCCAGATTTTAGAGAATTAAGTTGGGCGAAATTTTTCACTCCACTTACAGTTACATACATCCAAAAGCGTTGTTTCAATTTAAAGTTGTTGGAAAAGAGAACAACGGATTGCTTAGAGATTATGGACGAGTTAGTGTTCAGGTTTTGAATACCATACTTTAAACTACAGATTTATCCAGATATACTTCATCTACCTGTTTCTCTATTCTGGTTTGGAATTCACTCTTAGCTTTTTGACTCACATAAGGTTGGTTTGTTTTAGGGCTGTGAAGTTTTTCGAAAAATGCCTTTTGATGGAAATAAATAAATAAAAAAAAAAATTGGGTATTATTCTAGAAAGCTTCCCGGTTCACAATTCAGTTACTTCTATTTTTAGAAGGCTAAAATTGAAGACTCTCCCGAACTCGAAAAATCCATATTTCCAATGTTTACCTACATGCCGCCTGGTTTACATAGTCTAGAACGTGGTAGGTAGACTTAGTGGTAGTTAAGTGGTAGGTGGTAGCCTCCGGAATAGCTGGTTAGTTTAGATAGATTGGGAAGTTTGGTTAAGTTGGAATTCCAGCAAGATAAGTTACTAATTAGAAACAAAGAGATACAAAGAGCAAAGATACAAAGAGCAAAGATGATGAAAAGGCTGATTGCGAGGTCGCGGGGCGGGATTTTGAGTCGAATCAAAATGTGGGGCGGGGTTGCTGGTGACAGAGGCTTTTTAATGTTTTCCGGCTAATTTTCACACACAATTTTTTCAGAAAATACTCTTATTTTCAGGTTTCAATATGAATGCAGTCAACAAGGCAAACTTTACTTGTTTACAGGTGTTTTGATGGTTATTGTTCAAGGTAGAATATCTTTTTTACAATATTACTATAAAGTATTTATTTGTTAACTTTAGGTGGTTACGTTCGCCGAATCCCGGTGGACAGGCAACAAAAAACTGCCCTATTAGGTCTGGCTACAATCACTCCTGCCTTCCTGCTCATGAGCATGGCATTCAACGAGACTTTGCTCTATATTTCACTGGCTTTATTCTCTTGTGGTAAATTACCCATTAAAATGTTCGATTTAAAAAACCGAGTTTTCAGCCTCCGCCATAGTTGTGCCTTGCTTGACGGTAACTGCTTCTGTAAATTATTGTGTGCTGAGTCGTATAGCTAAATTCAATTTAGACATTGGTCTCAGCGCAATGCGATGAATCTAAAAAAGGCAGTTGCTTGGGTGTATTCCGGAGTATTGGTGCGCTTTCCAGAGCTTGCGGTCCTATTTTTGGCTCTTTAAGTAAAAAGCTCTCAGATTTGCAAAACAATTTCTTAAACTCAGTTTGAATTGCAGTGTTCTGGCTGATAGGTCCCACGATGTGCTATTTAATTGGCGGGATATTGCTGGTCATTCCGTATGCATTAGTGAGAAGGATGAAAGTCAAAGGTTGTTAACGGCACTGATGTCAAGGTTTCAAAGTCACAGTACAGGGATTAATGAGAAAGCAAACTATACTTTTCTTAAATGTGTGTAGATATGTAATAATGAAAAGTTCTTTGTGATCATTATAAATGCAAAATAAAGTAGCAAATTATTTTATTGCAGTCCAACTCAGATTTAACTCCCCCCCTCCATGACCAGCCCTAGAGGCCGTAAGTAGTGCTGGAGGCCGGACCGGAATCCATATGGATTCCGGTCATCTGGTTTTTTCTCAAATATCCGGTCCGGAATCCGTCCGGCCAAACATATAAATCTGTACGGAATCTGGTTTATTATCGGGATTTTTGAAATGACGCAAACTATTTGAATTAAGACTTTTTGTTGCTGTTTGTTTTTATTCTGGATATATGTCTATTAATAGGGGTCCTATCTCTAGCCCCTTTATTTTGCCCTTAATTGGTTCTAGGACCGGTCCGGAACACCTAGGACCGGTCCGGAACGTCTGCACTAAATTGAGTTCCTCGTCCACTTCAAAAGCATCTTAAAGCATATTCCAAGCAAACAGGCGTTTAAAAAAAAACGGGTTTCTCCTAAGGGGTCCATCGGTGTTCACTCGGGGTTTCCTCGGGTTCACTGAGGGAACCCTCGGAGTTTCCTTGCGGGTCAGTAGGGCCCACGCGCTCAGGGCCCACGGGCTAGTGGCGGTCAACATATTTCGACGACTACATGCAATTTTAACGAAAAAAAAACCCTAAAAAACAAGCTAAAACGATCAGAAAGCTATTTTCCGACCCTTTTAGACATAGAAATCCTGTTTTCGGAAAGTCGAAAAGTAATGGTATTTTCAAGTATTACACTAAGGAAACTAAGCCATATAACTAGTGCCGGAGACTGAACCGGAATCCGTACGGATTCCTTCACCAGAATCC
>BBSZ01011202.1:0-14531 GCA_000981365.1 Subanguina moxae | reverse complement strand
AGAATTGTCACTAGAGACGAGAAGTGCTGTCTCTACGTCAATATGAAGCAAAGGAAAGAGTGGGTGGCCCCAGGAGACACGCCAAAGCCGAGGATTAAAAGTTAGAAAGAAAATTTGATGAAAGGAATGAGAAGGGGGGTGTTGTAGGGCAATTTATTGTTGCCCGGGGGCGGGTGAAATTCGTTATTAATTTCTGCATAGTAGCGTGCATTTGCCTGCAAATATTGCTTTCTTATATTTTTAAGTCTCTATTTTGAGAGCATGAGTCACTAGTTTGCAAATTTGAATTTTTTTGGCTTATAGAAATTATAGAAAAAGATAATTTCTGTTCTAACTTTGTTCTCTTAGTGTTTAATTGTATGCAGGTTATAAAAAAAGTAAGTCGTTTTTTGTATCAAACAATAGCATTCCATTCACCGCAAAAAACAAGCAAACAAACCAGCAATAAAACCCAAAAGAAAAAGGAAATCGACTACTTTTCTAACCAGTTTATTTGCCCATTTATACATAACTGATTGCTGGAGAAGTTATAAAATAAAGTTCACACATAATAATGGTAATCATAGCAATAGTTTGTTTAATTTTTACACATAACTCTGTCAAAAGAATAAAGCATGTCAAATGAGTGGTTTTTGCCCTCCTTTGTTCCAATCGCTATAAAATTCAGAGGTAGAAATTAATGAAAGTTATTTATTCTTACTGCCAAAATGATCTTGTTCGTTTTTTTCTTGTTCTTCCTGCCATTATTTGTGCACTCCCAGTACAACTGGAACAATAACTACAATGGCGGCGGCAATTATTATGGGGAATCTTCGTCGCCTTATTACGGCAATGGATACAATCCTTATTACCAGCAAAATGAATATAGTCCGTATGGTCAAAACTACAACAACTATTACTATAGTCAAGGAAATAGTGGTGGTGGAGGGGCACAATCAGGTGGGGGTGGAGCAGAAGAAGAGACAAATCCAGCCGAAGTTTACACAAAGCAGATGGAAAAATACAGTTGGTTTTTCAAATAAATAAGTTGGTACTTAAATATTAGTTCGCCCTTTTAGCAATTTCCAGCTATAGAATACAGGGTGGAGCAAGAAATTCGGCCAATTTCAATCACCCATAACTTTTTTTTCAGTCGACTCATTTGAGCGGAAATTTCATTTCATGTATAAAGATCGCAAAAACAATTCCTCTGTGGTTTGTGTTCTGCCTCAGCCTTCGCTGAAATGTAGGCGAATGCAAAAAAAACTATAAAAAAGTAGTGACAAGAAAAAAGTTATGGCTGATTGAAATCATCCAAATTTCTTGTACCAGCCAGCAGTAAATTTGAAATAAAAAATAGGTATAATTAAATCTAGATTTCTATTTGACGGCAATAATGCTGGCTTTTTTCAAAAGGACAGGCAAATTCAGAATTCTTGCAATTTTTGAGAGTTTTTCGATTTTCTCGACCCTCATACTTACATTTTTTGAGGCTATGGGGAAAAAATATCGAAATTCCATATTGTAACTCGACTACTCTGAAAGATAGGCTAAAACAAACATATGAATTGAATCATACAGTTCGAACGGTTCCCTTGCTCAGATTTTTTGAAAATTTTATAAAAAGACTGTAAGAATGTTTATATTGCATTGTCTGACTAACTTTTGTAAGTGGGATTAGAAAACAGAAGAGTCATTTCCTTTTCTTTCAACTCTTTTAGCTTTACAATAAATGTGTAAGCAAATAAGGATTTTTATATCGACATGTTTGATCTATCATGTATGATCCTGAAGACATCAACTATACACTTCATATTTTGATAACAAACAGTCCAACTAGAGTACCTACTTCTCACAGTCTTCCGAATTTTTGTCGCATAAAACTAACTCTTTTATTGTAGATCAGATCAAGAATGAAATATGAATAACACTCCTAATCAACTGAAGCAGTTTATTAATCCTCTTCTCCGACGTCACTGTATTCATCCACATTTAGATTTCGACCACATCAAAACGTTTATTGACTTCATAACAACAAACTTCTAACAAAAAATCACTCAAAATGTTTTCCTTACGTTTAATTGCAAGACTGACAATGTCATGATGAACGCCGAAAAGCTTTGCAATGTCCCCATTCTCATTGTCTTTTTACTGGGTGCCGGGCATAGTTCTTGCATCTTCTTTAAAGCAGCCACTTTTCAAAGGAATACAAACAAAAATGAGAAGATATAAAATCTTTCATTCAAAAACTTTGTTACAAAAAGTTCCAAAAACGTTGTTGTTTTTTTTTGAATCACCCTGTAGACACAAGACAATATTACAAGCGTCAATTGCAATAAAAATACGAAAAAAGGGGTTGCAATTTAAAACTGCTTAAAACTCCTAAAAATATAATCCAATACTTGTTATTAACATATCAAACTCTTTAGACAGTGTGCTGAGTGCTGGAAGGAGGGGTCCGGGCGGTGTCCAAGGCATGTTACAGGGAGGAATCGAAGGAGCTGTTATGGGTGGTTTCCTGGGAGCTATGGGCAGATAAAGCAGCTGGGCTCTTTTAAAAGAAAACAGAGTTCGGCATTTATTTGAAAGGTATTTTGTATAAGTGCAATGATACTCTTTACCAATAATAATATCTATTTTTTATACGCTCTATGAAATAATCGGTACACCCACACTGTAACAAAAAACATTATGCCAGAAAATTTCTGGCAGAAATTCATTTTGACACAGTTTGTTTTGGGATAAATTATTTTTATGAAAAATTGTTCTGCACCAAACAGTTCTCATATCAACTGATTGTGACTTGTTGTATTGTCTCTATCTAAGTATTTTGAGCAGTGATGGCAATTTGAAGGATGAAATTCAGTCAAAAGTATGATCAAAAGAAATGTTGCAAAATTCTACTGACTTACATCGATGAAATCCGAGTAGTTGTCACGACACCACTGTTGATCGACACGAGCCTTGTGTCAGAAGCCGACTGATGTTGAAAGCACCATTAACGACGGCCAAAATGTTCTCTACCCCACGGTTGGAAAGCGCTTAACAGTATATACTCGCGATAATTGGCAGCACTCACATTGATAAATGAGTAATTTGAGGGGGGATTTCAATTTGAGCCATTATTAAAAGTCTAAAAATTAATGAAAAAAATATATACCTCTTCAAACGCCATTAATTTCGGGTCAGCCTGTACATTTATTGGGTTTGAGTGGCAAACAAAATCCGTTTATCTTTCTGTTTTTCATTTAATTTGTGTGGCACCCAAGCTCCAGGTTTGACGCCCATTCCCCTCCAAAAATTCCCGCAGTTGGGTCCTCCTCAAAGTTGGATTGCCTACCGGTGTGGGGGGCGTCTTGAAGACCAAAATTGTCATTTTTGAATTTACCATACCAGTATTGAGCTGTCCTTTCTGGCTAGATCCCTCTCCATACACATCGCAAATATCCCGAGCTGCTGTGGCGGTTTTTTTACCCTTATGAAAGGCGTCGAGAAGCAGTTGTTGAAAGTGCTCTTTTTGGTGAACGGGTCTGGCCATTTCACAGTCCAAAAAAAATGGGGTAAAAATAGTGAAAACAAAAAAGGGAAGATAACTATGTGATAGATGAGCTCGAGCACTTTCAATTGCTATATTATGCTTTAGAATGTTCTCAGGCAATCGTGGTGAGACAAGCAACCAAACAAAAACGAAAAAAATTATTTGCCAACCCAATGTTTACTCTTCATTTATTTGTTTGTGGGAAAACAAGTATTTATGACTTAAAAATTAAATTTACTGATTGCTTTTTCCACAACCATTTTTGCAATAGCCAGCGAACTTGTTGCACCTGAAACATTCAAGAGTAGGCATAATTTTATTAAAGATTGTCATCTACCGGGACTTGGAGCGTTCCTTACATGCAATAGTCTAGAGCCCAACTCTCCCTGACCATCGTCAAAAACGAAATCATCTACAAGTTCGCCTGCTTGACTCAAGGCTTGAGCTCGGACTCCTGCTCGTCCTCTAAATATTTTCAGAAGTCAAATATTTTAGGGGAAAAATTAAGATCGATAATTAACCTTGTCACATCACTTTTTTTAAGCTCTGGTACAAACTTTTGAAGTTGCTTTACTTGTGCAGAGATGAAAATACCACGATACATTTCTTGAATTCCAAAAGATGCGTATTTGAAGATCAATTTTCTCATGCCACTAGAAGTATAGAATGTAACAATAATTTAGCAAGATTTATTTTAATCATATTTTTTTTCTGTGATGGAATTTTAAAATTCCGTAAAAATACTATTTTTATAATAGATGGACTCAGACTTGAAAAGTAATCTTTGTTGGTGTATCATAAGAAAAATATTTTCGAAATTTGCCCTGGTGCACACTGTGGTCTCAAAAACACAAAATTTGAAAGTTTGAATTTTTATAGCATTTTGACATTTGTAAAGACGATTTGAGTCAACAAAGGCACCAAAATTACACCAAAATTAAAACAAAATACAAATTTGTTTTCAATAAAAAAAAACCTGAAGGTCAAAGACTCAAACAAATCAGGAAGTGATATATCTGAGTACTTGTAGCCCTCTCGCTTAAAAGCCAACACTGCATTTGGACCCAATAAGACTTCTAAAAACTGCAAATAGCGATTGAAGATAAAATTATAGCAGTAACCTCCGTTTATAGTTGGTGTAAAATGCACACCGAGAAATGGAAAACGAGGATCCGGCACCTGAAATCAAATATATAAAATGTGAAAATGAGAGAAAAAATACCGGATAAATATTTGTGCTGATTAGATGGTGTTTGTCTGGCTTCAAATACAAATATTCACCTCGGAAAGGCACAATTTTAGGAAATTCTGAAAATTTTGGTTTTCCCAAAATGCCGAGAGAGAGTGCTCATTACTTGGCGGTTCTTTTTTGAAACTGTTGAACTCTCTAATATAAATTTTATATTTTATGGAAATTTTCTTCTTTCATTCTACTAAGCAAAAAAACCTCAAAAATTCAAATATAACAACAGAATTTCAAGAGGCGGGTCAGTTGGTAAGATATGATCAAAGCCAGTCGTGAAGCCAGTTTTTATCCTCTTCCCTTTCTTCTTTTTCAATTATATCTCAACAAGCAAGTCCCTGTTTAAAGTTCTGTTTTCATATTCGCATTTCTGAGGACATTTTGACAACTTAGGTGTCTTAGAAAAAGAAAACCCATAAAATATAGGACTTTTATACAAAGTACAAAAAATTATCAAAAATCATCACTAAGAGATTGTACAGGATATCGCAAAAAATAACAAACCAGAACAGCCAGACATTGCAGCTATTCGATCTGACTGCAAGCCAGCAGAAGTGATCACATAATTTGCATGCAGTGTGCCCAAAAATTGAAGAGCCAATTAAAAATCGGTAACAAAAATTTTAATGATAAAATTCTACCTCTTTTGAATTCGACTCTAATTTCACAGCGAAACCTGACTGATCTGAAGTTTTAATCGACTGCAATGGTCTATCGCAGAAAATTTTTCCTCAAATTCATTCATTTTATCGAAAAAGAGTGTTTGATGTAATATACCTCCACTTTTTGTAAAATCTTTAGCATAGTGCTGAGCAACAAGATTCCAGTCCACGATCCCTGTGTGTGGTGACCATATGGCTTGCAATCCCTTAAAAAGTTGATTAGTCGGCAAATTAAGCAGATGTACACTTGGTATGAATTCTTTTTTTTTTTACTTTCTTGATTTTTCTTATGCTAATGAGAGCATTTAATCACACTGAAGCACACAACTAAGCCTTAGGCTTAAAGTTAGCCGTGAATCACTAAACCTAAATATAACATTTTATATGCTAAGTCTCGACTAACCTACGCTGACCTACCCTAAGCCTAAGGCTTAGGCTCAGTTGTATGCCTAAGTAGTACCTGGGGTCAGAAAATACCATTTATAAGGTTGTTTACTTTGGGGAACCAAGGCAATATATGGAACTTTTCGACTTCTCAAAAACCATATAAACATAAAAACCAACTGTCATAATAACCAATAGCAATGCACCAACTGAACCAAATGGGTGTCTACTTTCATCTATTTCACTCAAAAGTCTGTTTAATGTCTTTAGCCGCGAAGAGTCTAAATGCTCTAAGAGTATCTTACAGAGTATCTGAGTATTTTAAGACCAAAGGTAGCGCAGCCCCTTTAGATTTCGCTCCTTCCAAAATTTGTGATTAAAATCTACAAAATTTGGAATTTGCGCTTCGACATGTATCATATGCATTCCTCTGCGTTTTTTTTTCTCAAGTATTCTCTGTTTTCTCACCAAAATGTGCTCATTGAACCTTCAAAATAAAGAATAGCGAAAAATTAACACGGAACTTCATAAATAGATGGAGAATAGAGAATAGGATTGGCACACCTCTAGGTTTTTGATGTCAAAACTAAACTGATATGTCCATTTGATAGCTCATAATACTCAAAATGTTTTATGAAAAAACCTTATAAAAAGATCTGAATAGGACACCTATAATGTAAAAAACATGGGATGTTAGAAGTGTGATTAATGGATTGCAGTGGTGTCTGCGGTAAACAGTGGAGACGAGTAGGAACACTTGTGCATCTGTCTTGACAGCCATTAAAAAATAGTACCAACCCGACAATGCGGCTCTATTTCCGTTATCCTCTTAGAGTCGACCATCTCGATTTGCTTGCATCCATTCTTCTTCGCTCTTTCGAACAGCGTCTTCAATGGAAATGTGTATGAGGGGAAATTTGTGAAAAGAAAGATACATCAAGCTTGGGAATTTCACTCTCGTCCGCTGCAACAACTAACTTGCCACATTTTTTATAAGGTATCCTTTTTTCATCCAGGTAGTCATAAGCCAGATCAATGCCTAAATTCGTGAAACTTCATAAAAAAAAAATCAAAAAAAATTATTCACCTTCAACACATAATTTAGCTTTGAGAGTGCCTGGTTGGTAGTAGATTCCAGCATGTAGCACCTCAATAAAAATCAGTTGAAAAGTTTATGGATCATTGTCATTATTGTAAATGGAAATCACCCAGATTTGAAATGAGCATCTAGCTCTTATATTCTCCTTCGTCTATTAGTATAATCTTTAGTGATTTCCATTATAGGCAAAAAAAGACTTTAAAGGTAAAATTATCAATATACCCCGCTGTTGTGTCCAGTCTGATGTTTGGCTGAATAGACAGATACAGTCAAGTCTCGTTAATTCGCCACCCAAAAAAGTTGGACCCATAGCTGGGTCCGACCAATTTTTACGTCAATTTTCGATGTCTTATGCCAATTATGATGTTAATCTCTCAAAGGCTAAAAAGTGTAAGGATTTTGAATTTGCCCGTTTTTTTTTAAAGCCAACATTGATGCTGTCAATAAACCCAAATTTCGATTTAACGATACTTGTTTTTAAAAATGGGTGTCGTTAAACTGAGGCTTATCTTTCTTGAAAGGCGAAATTGTTGAGTTGTCTAAAAACGAGTGGAAAATTCAGAATCCTTACAATTTTTTTGCCTTAGAGACATCGATATCAAAATTGGCAAAAGATGTTAAAAGTTGAGGTAAAAAAAGGTCGGATCCAGTGGGTCGAACTTTTTGGAATGACGGATTAACGAGACTTGACTGTACCGTATAAATTTGGGAGCTGGGTTAAAATGTATTAGAAATGCTTAGGATATGAATAGAAGTGCATATGAATAGAAACGCTAGAAATGCTTAGTATTAGAAATGCTTAGGAGGTGATGAAACGACAAAAGGAACCAAAGCAAAAAATTACCCACTTGTACACTAGGACCGAGCAGCCGTATCGCACCGATTTTTCAAAGAAACCAATGCCTTTTCATTTTTTTAACAAAATGGTAAAAATAGAGCTTTAAAATAAGTGGTCAAGAAAGATTGAAAATCAAAAAAGAACAGGACGAGTCTAAAAACTTATGACCGAAAGGAATTTTTCAAAATATACTAGGCCACACTGTACATTAATGAAGACTTACCCAAAGCTGGTTCTTTCTCAATCAAAGCAATCTTCAGTTGTGGTCTAGCTATTTTCAACTGTCTAGCTGTTGCACAACCTTAAAGAAACTAGTAGAAAATTGAGTTTTTTACATCTATTTAGAAGTTTAAGTTTACCAATAATTCCACCACCCACTATGACCACATCGAAACAAGAAGATAAACTGAAAGTCAAATTCATTCAGATAAATTTCCACACCCACTAATTCAAGCCTACCTTTTAGCCGCCTGCATAATTTGCAAACCCTGTTTTACCGCATAAATATGATTTGAAGTCAATACTAAACCTTAAATTGTGTTAAATTATTTCTTATCATACCAAAAGCAATCAGAAACACAAGGCGGAGTCGAGGAAAAAAAGGTGATGGTATTATCATTACCATAAGTGTTCCAGAACATGCACTTTCTTTCTTATTTTTGTTCTACAAATTATCACTCTTTCCTTCTCTTTTCTCAACAAAAGGCAAACAGACAATGATTATTGGGTACAAATTTGTGTTTGTAAAAAAATTGTTGAGTGTCATTTTCTTGGAACTCATCCTAAGAAGCTCACGTGGCTTACCACGTCATGCTTCTAACCTGTCAAATGTGTTCGAATTTGTTTTTTCCAGCTATTTTTAATCATTTTTAAATTTTCGCACCCTTAAATAAAAATACAAAAAAATGTGAAAAACCCACTTTCTGGACCAACTTTTGATGTAAAATCCAAAAAAGAATTTAAAATAATCCACAAAAACATAATTTTTGAAGTTTTCCGCTCAAGACAAATGGAATTTTGGTTTTGCGGAAAACAAAAATGTTGAGCAAGCATTTTCATACCAAGATCTTTACAAAAATGAGGAATAGCATTGCTTTATGAATCTTTTTCCTTTTTGTATGCTACCCTGATTCTTCGAAGACTGAAGAAATCGCCAGTATCGCCAGTACAGAAAAATGTATTTTTTCCTGTCACCAGTCTATTCAAAAATACTGTCAATATATTAAAACCATAAATTTGTTTTCTTTTATATGTTCTCAACAACAAAAACCAACACACAAAAAAGTAAGAGGGGTGGGGAACAAAGACAATGAAAGGCGGTCAGCAAGAAAGGTTTCAAACATTCAAATAATTGCAGCAAAGTCTAATAAATAAGTGTGGCAAAACAAAAAAATCTAAACAATTTCAAGATCGTCAACTAGATGTAGTAGGAGTAGTAGTAGTCTTTTGGCTCAAGAAGGCTATGGAATTAAAGTATTTTGCGTTTAAAGCTCATCATGGTCTTCCTCTTTCTTTTCTTCCGCGTCCTCTTCCTCAACCTCCTCCTCGTCTTCCTTGGGCTTCTCGGCTTCACGCTTCTTCTCCTCCTCTTCCATTTTCTTTCTCTCCTCTTCATCATGGGCTTCCTTCATCTTCTTTTCAGCCTCTTTGAGTGGTTCGAATGTTTCGGCGGCATGAGACTTGGCCTCTTCTACACTGTCGGTGACAAGGATGTTATCTGCAAATGGTGGATTCTCAATTCATTTTCTTGTCAAGCACACTTTTGCTTGCACTTACCGAAAATGGTTCCAGCCTTAACCTGCCAGATGTCGATTCCAATGGCTCCCCAGTCATTGTACAAGTAGAGCTCATCATCGGCGGAGTATTCTGGGTTGTCGATCTCGGGATGGATCCACTTGCCCTAAATTTCAGCGTTTAAAGTCATTTCAGAATTTTTGGTAATTTTTTCTAATTTATAGGCGCATGAAAACTGGAAATGTAGCCCGGAAACTCAGCTACATTTTGGCAGAGCTATCACTTAGATATAGTTTTTGGAGTTATTTGAATAATAACTAAAGTAAGTCCAGTCGTAAATGTAAGTTTCTAACCTCGTCCCTCTTAGTTTCGATCATATGTCAGTGGCTAAGCCCTTTTTTTAAGTTCTGTTTTCAAATTCAGATTTCTGAAGTCTTTTTGCTTGTTGAATGGTCTCAGAGTAAAAAAAAGTTTCTGTAAAACAGAGCTTTTTTTTAATTTTGAAAAGAGAATTTCAAAAATCTTATCTAGGTAATTGTACTCCTATTTTGAGTGGTCATTTGCCTATGTGTCGAGAGTCTCGACTCGAGACGATGGAGATAGTCAAAAAGAGTTTTTTCAAATATTATTATTTTTAATTTACACTAATATAAAATTACAGTCAACTCTCGATATAAGAGCACCCCTTGGGACCAACAGTTTGTGCTCTTATATCAAGAGTTTTTGGAATAAATTTTTTCAAAGTGCTCTTATAACGAGAGTCGATTGTATATCTTGTTACTTTGTAGTTGGGGTTCTTGATCTGCTTCGGCTTCCACTCTCCCTTGTATTCTGGGTTGTCGATCATTGGTGGCTCCCACTCTCCATCCTAAAAATATTCCAATTAAAACTATTTCGATTATATTAAAAAGTGAAAAGGCCTACCATCTCATCATCCCAATCCTCTGGTTTCTTGGCTTCTGGGTCAGGAATGTGTTCTGGCTTTTCCCAGTCTTCTGGCTTGGTGTCATCTGGGTCGTCAATCATTTCCTTATCATCCCAATCTTCTGGCTTCTTGGCATCGGGGTCCTTGATTTTCTTGACCTGAAATTGGCTAAATGTAAAGTTTATAGCTTTTTTTCACACATTAATCCAAAAACTAACGGGAAGAAGGTCCCAGTCGGACTCCAGGCTTCCACTCTCCGCCTTCTCGCCGTCGATCTGGACTTCGTAGGTATTGTCAGGCTTGAGGATGAGGGTGTAGAGGTGGGTGAGCTCGTCATCTTTACAGCGAATGTCTTTTTTGATCAGATGATTCTTGCCCTTGTAGTTGAAGATGACATGCACTTTCTTTGTGCCTGGACCGCAAATGTCGGGGCCAAACATAACATTGTAGGGAGTCTCCCCATGGAAGGCAGTCTGGTCAATGTCTGAGGACATAACTTTGACATACCCACCACCGCAGTCAATGTTCTGCTCATGCTTCACTGCAAAAGTAAGAAAAATATAATTAAGATGTCGACTTTTGGCTAAAAAGCTGTACCAGTCAGTTGGATGACCACAGTTTTGCCCTTGTTGCTGAATGGCTTGGGAAACTTAGCGGAAATAGCGTAAAACTAAAAAATTTTGTATTAGATTTTCTAGCAATGTTTTGTGACATCTATGATCCTTATTATAAACGTATAATTTTTTTTTGCTTTAAAGACAGAACAAAGGGCTATTTTTTAGTAAAAGTGATCAGCAAAACATGCTTCCTTTACACCACTTGAAGTAAAAGAATGTCAGCTATTTGTTAAGATACACTGCGGGACATAAAGCGCAATCCAAATATAGTTCATGAGATTATGAAGGCGCCACGTCTACAAGTTCGTCACAAAACTACCCGAATAAAATTTGCTCGTTTGAACATAAACACGCCATGACCGCGGTAAGTTTTTGTCAATCATTCTACTGCAAAATTTTAGTTTTTAGGTGATCTTTGCGGATGAAAAGAAATTTTAGTTTAAATTTTATTCTTTCTACCACAATTGCAGTTTTTAAGCCATTTGCATACAACTATTAAAAAGGATTGGCTATTGGCTTCTTAAAACCAATAACTCGTTTAAATCCGAAGGGTGTTATAATTATGTCCCCAATGTATGACCAGTTTTAGACCTAAACTCATCTTAAGTTTAACTAGGACTGAGGCTTGCTAAGCTAAGTTGAATTTAATTCTAAAAGTTAAAATTGTTAAAAACCATTCGATACAGCTAAAAAAGTTGACTCAGGACACAGTGATCAGATTTTTATTTGGTAAAAAAAATAAAAAAAAGTAATTTGAGTTAAATAAAATCTCAAGTCCAGACAACAGCTGAGTTAAAGCTTGAGTATGAGTTTTTGAAATACTGATAAAAACCCGGTGCGCTTTCTATAAAAAAACTTCTAAATAAAATTTTCCATTCACAAGTTTTTAAGCAAACTTCAACTAAAAACGGACCTTAGCATCTTGAGAAGTTTTCAGTCCCTGGTCTCGTTTCTCATCCCCATAAAATTTGCCGTGGGACAACTTCCACTCTCCGTAGTCCTCCTTGTGCTTGGAGTTTATCCATCTCTCACTCCAAGAGTCGTCTGAATAATAAACCATAAGTTTAGTATGCTTCAAACAAAAAAGGTTGAAAAAACCATTGAATTCCTCTTTGAAGTACACATTACATAAAACCACGCCGACCAGAGCCAGGAATACCACAAGACTCTTGTTCATTGCTCAATCCTTAGAGAAAATAAAGGTGGAAAATTGGCTTCAAACACACCAAAATAATGAAAAAGTGGAAAATTTTCGGAATAAAAAGTAGTGAGATTGTTCCTCAGATAGGGCCCAAGCCAGTCGGCATTTGCTCATTGGTCCACGTGGCGGCACCTCCCCCAACCAGCCAATGAGCAGCGGCCAACCTTAAAGGGGTGGGACTTGTGCCCGCCCACAGCACAGGGAAAGAGACACAAAAGCACTATTTTCTCCTGCTGCCAAATTGATAATGTATTATTATTGGTGGTATTATTGATATTACTTTTTCAAAGAATAAGTTTTTGCAAAAAATCCAGCAAAAAACCTTCAGCTAAACAATAAAAATTGTGACTTGCAGAAAAACTATTGTTTGGGTAAAAGTTTTTGTATTGTTTCGGAATATTTATTGTTCAGCTATTTGTTTTCATGGTCAAAGCTCCAAGAACCACCAAAACCATTGAGAAAGCCCACAATTCACATGGTTGATACTAAAACAATCAAGCTAGGCCGGAAACCACATGGAAGGTACTAAAAACATTGGGGAAAAGCATATATCACCCTGAGGGGTCAGATCAGAAGAGCCTGTAAACAAGGTGGATGATAATCGAAAAAATCCGAAGAGTAGCAAAACTATGGGACGGATTTAAAACCACCGGGAAAACCAACACAGCCATGTGGAGGGTATTAAAACCACCGAGAAATTCAGCTAGCTATGAATTTAGCTAGCCACTAAAAAAAATTCCAAACAAATTCTTTTCAACAACAAGCTGTGCAGCATCGCAAAATGTGCAAAAGACGGCGTGCGAAGCACCACGCAGGACACCGCGACAATGATGGCATTTTTTCTAGTAAGTTTACTACAATTGCATACAAATTTAAAGGCTTCTAATGTTTATCTTTTAAAAATGATCGACCTTGGCCTAATCTTGTTTCTCTAGTTCTGCCACTTCGCTTTTCAAGATTTTAAACAGGAAGGAATGAAATATTGAGCTTCACACGTGGAGAATTTTGAAAACAAAAGTTGTATCAAGGTTAAGCTAGTAAAGGCCGAGTACAGTCGACTCTCGATATAAGAGCACCCCTCGGGACCAACAGTTTGTGCTCTTATAGCGAGAGTGCTCTTATGTCAAGAGTTTTTGGAATAAAATCATTTGAAGTACCTTTATAAAGAGAGTTTCACCAATAATAAGCTTTATACCGAACAATCAACAACATCATAGCACTTAAAATTTAATTCACTACTCGTTGGAAGGTTCTGGATCCTGACTTTCTTAATCCAAAGGACGAGTGCTCCTTCCATATCTTTGTGCATTCACTGTTTTAGTCTCAGCCGATTTACACTCCCACCAACCTCGATTGCTTCATGCTTATTGTGAATTGTGATCACTATTTGTCGTGAAATTTTAAAAATTTGACTCGAATTTTAAAAATTGACAAAAAAATTGACTAAAATGACCGAGCGCCGTTATATCGATTGACACTCAGCTTAAAGTGCTCTTATAGCGAAGGTAAACGTTGTCTGTTTTCTTGTTTAACCAACCAAATTTTTTCTAAGTACTCTTATACCGACAGTGCTCTTATAACGAGAGTTGACTGTATTTGCATGAATAGCTATCCTACTCTTCAGATACACCCTTTAGTAAGACCAAATGCCTTCGGTTGAAGGGCAGAAGTGTTATTTTCTCTAGTTCAATGATTTTTTTTTGTGTGAACCTCCAAAGCAAATAAAGTGGCAATACACCGTTTATTGTCTACAACAAGTCTATACAAAAATGAGATTAAAACAGATTAAAACAAGTATCAGAGCTATTTACCGGCGACTTCCATTCACAGAAGAATCATAAGGCTTAGAATGTTTAGATTTCTTTGATCTCGGACTGCTGTCATACTTCTTGGATGACCTCTTGGGACTTCTATCTTTCTTGGAGGAGGTATCTCTTTTCTTGCTGTAGTCCTTGTCTCTTCTGTGGGGACTTCTGTCTCGTTTAGGGCTCCTTTTCTTGGAGGAATTATAGAAGGGGGAGGTATTTCGGCTCTTCTCACTCAATATTTTCTTTGAATCCTTCGAGATCTTCGAAGACCCATTGGCCGACTGAAAGATAAATAAAGTTAAAACATTTTTATTTATATTAAACATGTTTTTACGACTAAAATTTTATATTTTTGCAATTGGAATTGAGCATTTGACTATTCAGCGAGTAGGTGCAATGACTAATGTTGACACCCATCTTAAAGATTTTTTTCGATACAACCATCCTCTCTGTGCGCATTCCCCAGAAGAATCGTTGTACCAAGAGATTTTTTGACAAAAATA
>BBSZ01011200.1:0-10320 GCA_000981365.1 Subanguina moxae | reverse complement strand
ACCTTCAACATCTACAAAATATTTCTACCTTAGGTGTTCGTCGTTGAATTCACTTGGTCGACCAGATCATGGCATATCCTCTAAGCTTGTGTCCCCGAACAAAGCCTATTGATTAAATAACAATGTCTTTGTATTCACCTACTCATGTGTTCCCGTTTTTCTCTTTCTCTAGTCAGCTCAATCTCAATCAGCCAGTTAGGGCCAGGTTACGCCCAATTCGTAGCCCCATAACTCAGGTTTAGGTTTGTGTGAGTATAAGCTTGTCGGTAGTCTTTTAATCCATAGGTTATGCATTGAGTAAGCCTTGGGCCTACATGCTCAGCCTAAGGCCAAAAAATTTAAAGACTTAGGAAATAGAAGAGATAATTTTTACTATGATAATATTTATAATATTAACTACTGTATAGGAGGCTTTCACTAGGGATGTAACGGAATCCCATTTCCATTTCAATTTATTGCAACTGGGATATGTAGAGGTTCATCTCGATCGTCTAAGCATCTCTTAGTGCACAAGGCCCTCTCAGTCCCACCAGACACAAATCATTCTCTTTTCTGGGTGGAGATCTTGTTTAATCATCGGCTTAGGCGTGTCTCTTGAAGCCACCCACTGTTTCCTTTGCTTCATATTGACGTAGAGACATCACTTCTCGTCTCCAGCGACAATTCTGTAGATTTTGAGTGGCAAAAAAGTCTCTCTTCCTTCTGTTTTTCATTCAATTTGAGCCGCTGCGGCGGTTATTTTACCCGTATTAAAGGCGGCGAGAAGAAGGTGTCGAAAGTGCTGTTTTCGGTCGGCGGGGCTTTTTTGGTTATTTAATTTTTGTTTTCAGCTGTATAAAATTTTAAGTTGAATTTGGTGGATCTTTAGTCCAATTGATATTTAGATCGAGTAGTTGAGGTGGTGAAGCAGATGTTTGCAAAGAATTGAGATATGTGGATAAGATTTGTCGAATGGCAGAACAATAATAGAAACCATTTATTGTATCAAACAAAATATTTCAAAAAATAAAACAAATCACAATCAAAAAGGTGTTGATTCACAGTCAAGCCAGGGAATTGACCAGTTTAGGAGTGCTCTTTAGTTGGGCTTGCTCTTCGGCCATCCGACTGGAATCTTCGTCTAGTTGAAAGTTGCGGATGCGCCAATTCCTATTGGTAGTCCACATCCTAGCCAGTATCCTGAATATGGTAACTTCCGCCCTGTACTGGGTGAAAAGGGCAATAAAGAAGGCAGCAAAAAAGAGGATTGAGGCTACCATCACTGTCACGTCATTTTCTGTCAAGAAACGCTTACTGTTCCGACTTGGCCTGAAATAATAGATAGTTGTTTTTTCTTTATGTTTTGAAGATTTGCTAGCAAAATGCCGAGGAACCCATATAGATAGTGACTATAAAGCTATATAAGCGCTCGTAATTAACGTTTTACAGGGTGAGTCAAAATTAGTGTAACATCTTTTCATTTCTTTTTTCTATTGTTCTTCTCTTATTTTTCTATTATTTCCTTTTTAAGTATTCATGGAGGTCGAAGATAATTGGTTTCGACCGGCAGCTTGTTATTTGACCAAGGAAAGAGGAATGACTCAACAGGGTGTGGCTCATATTTTCGGAGTTACTCGTCAAAGGGTTGCGCGAGCCGTTGGTTGTTTTGAAGAGACGGGCGATCACAAAAATCGAAGAGGCCGGAGAAGAGCGGCAAGAAGTGAAGAAAACGTCGAGAAGGTCCGCGGTCTCACGAATTTGAACAATCACACCAAAAGGCGACATTTTAATGAAAAGATGTTACACCAATTTTGACTCACCCTGTAGATGTTTGAACTGTTTTCAGTGGGTCCGAATTCCAGAGTAACAGCACGAGTTCTTCAGCTTTTAAACAAAAACAGTGCCGGTGTGAGCATGTATTTTCAAACAGATAAAGAAAACAAGCCGAATTTGCCTAGCTCTCTTTTATTCGATTAAATATCCCATCTTCTCCATCCCACTTACAGTTGGTTAATAATAACCCTTTTTGTGGGTTAGCTATTGATTGAGAGAGCCAGGCTTTTAGCCTTAATTAGCGTAATGCAACTAAGTGGGTTGACATGGGGTTAATAAAAAAGGATTAGTTTGGGCCAAGAAAATAGAAAGATGAGTATCTGTTGTGCTCATCCAAATTAGACTTGCTAATTGATTTAAGGAGAATACAAGCAGCTTGAGGCAGCTGACCTGATTAAAGGCCGTTTCTCAACCAGCCTAAGGTAGTGGACAGCCACCCAACCACACAACACCATGATGCACAGAAGTAGTAAGAAGAGTAAGTTGAGAATACGATCACAGCACTCGATATAGGGCAGGTGTATGTGAGTTAGCTGCAAAAAAAAATTATAAAAGTAGAATATAGAGGGTGGTGCAATCTCTACCTCTAAGGTTTTTTTGGACATAACTTTTTGAATTTGCGGTAATTTGACAAGATCTTCATTATTGCAAAGCTGAGTGGATGAAAAATCAAATGGAACCAAACTTACATACCGTATTCTCTCTAAATAAACTAGGGGTCTATTGCAAGGGGCAGGAGAGTGTGAAGCTTTGCTTCAAAGCTGGTCCTAGGGGTCCGAGCAAGGATGTATTCCATTACAAAAGATATTCGCTGCAACTCTTCAATGTGAAGCAGCTTATCTTTCTCAACAAAAATCACCGGGTTGTTAACGACATATACTGATGTTTACCCTTTTGTTTGTGGGGCCAAAGATTCTTTTTTCAGATTAATTTACGATTTTTCTTCATTTATTAAATACATATGTGTAATTAAGAGTTTACACGCGAACTCGCGGGTAACTCGCAATTTTATTTGCGGGTTACGGGTTACCCGCACCAGACCTCAAAACTCGCCCCGCAAACCCGTACGCACCCTTATCCTCCAGCACTAGCAAAAAGAGTCTGTAGATGCATTTATGGTCAAGAGTATTACTCGGATTCATCTCGCAGGTATGTGTGTGCTCGCACATCTTACCCTTTAAGCCCCCAACGTAACCCCCCCTCTCCAAGGGCGTAGGGGGCTTGGAGGCTTGGGGTTGATAAGCGCACACATACCTGAGAAATAAATCACCCAACAGTGACTCTGGATGCATAGAACATGTATGCATACCAGAGTTCCTTTATGCAGTAGGTCCTTGTTAACAAAACTATGTTCAATTTTACTTTTTAGTCACAAAAAACCATCTCAGAGTTAGTATACCTTGCGGGACCCAGGCAAAAGGTCACATTTTGGTCAAATTCTTTTGGAAAAAACTTCATTTTTTGGTATGAAAATGTACTAGGGTGGAAATAACACAATGAAAAATACCAACAATTGGATTCTAACACTTTTGTCGATTCCCTGGCACACAATACATTAAAGACATTTGGCGTTATTTTGTCCGTGGCCGTTTTTTTCACGCAATGTCTCGACTCGAGACTCTCGAGCTTTTAAAATTCTAACGTTTAAATTTTTTGTAGCTGCACCTATGCTTTAAAGACTTTCCATATTTGCTTCCATGATTGTAGAATTGTCAAGCAATCTTGTATTTTCAGTTGTCCTTGAGATATAAAAGTTTCTATACAAGAAAATGGCTGACAAGTTGACAGAAGAGCGCATATCTAAGTTCAAAGAGGTTTTCTCTGTGTTCGACAAAGATGGAAAAGATCAAATCGAAGTCAAGGAGGTGGGGACTGTGATGCGTGCTCTAGGTCAGACTCCTACTCAAGCCAAAGTGCAGGAGATCATCAAAGAAATGAAAGTGGACGGTCAGTAAATTTGATTGCTGTATTTGCTCGTGCTGTTTTAGTAAGCTTCATTTAGACAATGGCAAAGTTTCTTTTGCCGAGTTTTCCAAGATGATGTCGCTAAATATGAAAGAAAAGAACGATTTCGAGGACGTGCGCGAGGCTTTCAAGGTTGGTTAACATGAACATTTTGGTGAAAAAATCTTAAACAAAGAGGTTATCAAAAACAAATTCTTTTCAGGTTTTCGACAAAGATGGTAATGGTTTTATTTCTGTTGCTCAGTTGCGCCATATCCTGACTAATCTTGGCGAGAAAATGACTGAGGAAGAGGTCGATATGATCTTTTGCGAAGCGGACATCGACACTAATGGTCAGATAAACTACGACGGTAGTGTCCAAATTTTATTCTTTCAGAAGCTTTGTTATCAGTGTTGGTTTATTTTAGATTTTGTGACCAAGTTGACTGCTGAATAAGAAGCGTTTTACCCAATTAAGAAAAATCTATATATTCATTGTCGTTTTGTGTGGTCGTTCTTTGCTCGCTTAATGATCAAGGGTTGAGTTCTGTTTTCGTGTTTATAGCTTGCTGTTTCCTATAGCTTGCTGTTCTTTCTGAGGGTCTTAGTTCGGCACTCTACCACTAGTATTCTCTGTTAAATAAGTCTCTAAAACTTACATCAATAAAGGGTTTCCTTCTATACTTGTAGCCACATAATTCACATCTAGGTGTGGGGTATAGTTTCCTGCTAGACACTTCAATCCACCTGGTCAAGCAGGCAGTGTGCACGAACTGCATACTGCCTGCACACCTGCAGGGTGCTATTAGTGCTTTCTTCTTGGTGCAAGCATTGGTGCTGTTTACCGCATGACAATATCTGCACTGCTGCTCCACTTGATCAGGCTTTTCTGTTGCAGTAGTGGCACAAGCTTTGGTGGGACTAATGTCCACTAGGGGTTGAGTGCAATCCTCTTCTTTCAAACCTAATAATGAACTGTGGGGGCTGGGACTACATTTGAGATTGGGACTGGATTGCATGGTCGAGGGCAAGGAATATGTGGTTGTTAGCTTGGTCATATCATTTCTAAAATTGTTTCATGTAAGTGTGACTACAACCCGGCGCTTTAACGGAGAGGTAAACGGTGGTAGCAAGAACTCTATTAATTTTTTTTGTCGTTTTTGAGCAACATGTTTTTTTTTACGAAACTCAGATCTTCCATATGTTCGAGTTGTTTCCATTCAAATTTTCTCGTTGTGCTAATCATCTTGACTAATTAACGATTAAAATATGATCGACAAACAAAAAAATCCTGTGGCAGGTAAACTGTATTATATAAATAGTAAAAAAGAGGAACTTTGTTCGGAGAGGTGTTTACTAATAGAAAAAATACGGTAATATAAAAAAAATTTGCATGTGCTCATTTACAGTACTCATTTTTGAAAGGATTTTTACATTCTAAAGCACTTCAGTAGGCAAAAAAACCTCCGGAATCCAAATCTGAAAACAGAATTTCAAGAAGAGGCTTGGTTGTTGAGATATGTTATGATCATAACCAGTCGCAAAATTAGTTTTTATCATTTTTTCCCCTAG
Source organism: Subanguina moxae (assembly GCA_000981365.1). Taxonomy (NCBI): domain Eukaryota; kingdom Metazoa; phylum Nematoda; class Chromadorea; order Rhabditida; family Anguinidae; genus Subanguina; species Subanguina moxae. The sequence goes on along the minus strand of BBSZ01011200.1, from coordinate 4,992 downwards.
TTTTGATCATATCTCAGCAACCCGGCCTCTTCTTGAAATTCTGTTATCATATTTGGATTCCTGATGTTTTCTTTGCCTACCAGGTTGCCTCAGAATAAAGAAATCCTATCAAAAATGAGTACTGTAAATACATGCAAATTTTTGTGGCACAACAAAGTGATCGCGTAACAAATGTTCCTCGTAACAAATTTTCGCGTAAATTATGGTGTACAGCCGGTAAATCACCTGACAGTCATCTGGAAAAGTTGAGTCAAAAACAGAAGGCCAAAAACACGGTTTTAAATCAAAGGAGGTGGGGTCTTATTAGAGAAAATGCGGTAAACATACAGTAGACTCTCGATATAATGCCCCTTCACTCCTTGACACACATTTGGTTTGTTTACCTTAAACAAGGCTAATTGTCCCTTCTATACAGTGCCCTCCTGAAGGAGCAGGTAGAGGTGAACCATATCAAGAGTCAACTGTGTGCTATTTTCAATTTTAATTTGAATCAACATCAAATAATTTCAATTTTCGAAAGTGGGTGCCACCCATATACATATTAACAAACATACAGCTGACAAAACACTTGGCTAGTTTATTATAACGAAACACAATGGCACAACACTTTAGACAGCTCATGTGCTCTCCTACTCCTATTTCAAAGTGCAGTCGGCCATCAAAGTAATGAGGAAGGATGACTGGTTGGTGGAGAGGGAGTGGACAGCTACTCTTTTTGTTTTTTGTTTGCAACTTAAAAGAGAGATATCATGGGTTTAGAGGGCAGAAGCGCTGCTCTTTCATAATAAATGTGCTATGGCTTTTTGTTGTTATTAAATAAATGGGAGAGTGGAAGGAAATGTTGGTTGTTTCTACCGCTCGTGATTGGCGGCCAAAAAAGAGGGTAAAAGAGAGTGTAGGTGTCTAGCAGTCAGGTAATATTGTTTTCAAGAAAAGCATGTTTCAGTTTTCACTAACTTCTGTCCAGTTAATACTCATAGCGTAGTTGGTTAAGACCACCATTTTTGGGAAAAAAACACTTGTGGTGTTTTCCCCCTTTTTGAATACAGTCGAACCTCGTTAAACTGGCACTCCTAATTCAAAAAAATGTGTTTGTGGCATTGTGTTTTTGACCTATGTTTTGCTGGTGTCTTCTGGGCATGTTATATACCAAAACGTAGCCTAGAATCTAAGCTAAATTTTGGTATATAACATGCCCAGAAGACACCAGCAAAACATAGGTCAAAAACACAGTGCCACAAACACATTTTTTTGAATTAGGAGTGCCAGTTTAACGAGGTTCGACTGTAAATACTTATTTTGCAATAATTTTTAAATATAGTTTTTAATAATTTCATTTTTAATTCATTTGGTGGATGATAGCCAGTGGATAATACTTGACTAAAAATTGACTTTTTACATGGGCGCAGCAAAGTTAGGCACTCTGTTGAACAAACATTTGAACCCGTATTTTTATTCATATGGTGATCAATTTTTAAAATTAAATTAAACACTAAATTTGTTCCTGATGATTGCCTTTTTTGACTAACAATAGCAGCAAATACATCTTTTAAAGCAGAAGAAGGGGAGAAAAAAGAACAAAATGGAGTGGATGGCCAGTGGATAATAGAGCTTGAGATCTGCCATGTGGCGGTCAATTATTTGGCTGCTGTTCTAAGAAGCACTTTGCTGTTTTAATGTTAGCAGCGCCAGATTTTCCAATTCAGCTGTTTGTTTGTTGAGTAGTTTCTGTTGGAGAGTACTTCTGGTTTATTACTCATCTCTTTTTTGGGCAAACACTGTAAATGAAACGGGAAAAATGTTTTTCAGTTGAATATCAAAAAAAAAACATCATCAGACGTTTTATTCCCTGAAGAGTATATAAAACACATTTTTGGGGCGCAGACAATAATTTCTCGAAAAAAAAGTTTTTGACCAAAAATTGACTTTTGGAGGTTTGCCAAAACAATCACCTCTCTCACAACCAACTGGTCAAAAGCTACAAACCGAAAAATAGATTCAGCAAAAGTAAATCACAATGACACAACCGATGTTGACAACACAAAAAAAATAATCTGGAAGACAATCCCTTAAATAGCGGTACCAACAAAATGCAACAGCAAACGAAGAGAAGGGAGAAGAAAAGTAAATGTGGTTGAATTATTGCACCACCACCAAAATGTCGGTGATTTTCTCTCTGTTTATTTTATAAAATGCAAGAGAAGTAGCCATTTATGGAGAGCCAGGGTCTGCTCGGCTGGTCAGTCAGCTGAGGGACTCAGCTGGAGCAAGAAGGTTCATTAAACTATTTCCTTCTTTTTTCAAATGGCCCAACATTAAGGGTGTATTGGGGCGGGGCAGCACTCTGTTTGCTGGCTTTAGGTGAAAGGAATTTCTAAGGACTATATAACGAATTTATGAATGGAAATATGGAAAATATTTTGGTATTTTTGGAGGGATTCTTTTTCTTTAACAAATGAAAATTTGATGTTGTTTACTTCAAAAAATGAAGTCAGAACTTTTTACCGTTGCCTTCCATATAGATCCCTTTTCTCTATAAGATATTTATTTTGCGAACATGACCGAAAAACAATGGAAAAACATTTCACGTCTAACCTAGGCTGAGCCGGCCTAAGGTCTAACTTAGGAAGGCTAAAATAACAAGGAAACCAAGCTCGAAAATAGGTACCCATTCTCCAGTAGGGCCAGAAGATTGAAAAAATACATAAAAACAAAATTAGACACAAAAAAAAGATTAACCATTTTCCTTCCAAATTGAAGGACAACTATTAAATGCAAAAATTTCCCTTTTTCTACAGTTTGTAAATTTCACATTTAAAAGTCTAAAGAAACACAGACAAACCTCAATTTTGAAAAGATCCGATATCCTTAAGTTTTTATTAAGTTTCGGATTAAGATCAAGTTTCGGATGCAATTAAATATCTCCTCTATCTCTATTTTGTTGCAAAAATTACAAAAAATGCCTTAAGGTCAGAAAAATAGGCTTAAGGCCTGTGTACAATGGTGGCGTGTGGATGCAGCGTGTGGCGTGGGGCGGCAAAGTGTGGCTTGCATTGTGACCACCCTATTAGTTTGGTCTAGATTACGTTATATGGTAATGACCCAAAAACTCGTGAACACAACTTTAGCGCAAAAAAATGGCAAAAAATGCAAAAAAAGAGAGCCACAATTTTTAAACCCAAAGCTGAGAATTAGAACAAGAGAGAAATTACCAAAGGCTATTGCAAAAAGACGATAGCAAGTCCAAAACCCAAAAACAGTGAACTATTTGGAAAATATGGGGAAAATGTTACAAAAACACAAAATATGGGAGTGATTCACAAAGCAGTCTCTTCCATCCAGCTGCGCATTCTTTTTCGCCACCACAACAAAAACAACAACGGGATAAAACAATTATTTGGGTGTTTAAATGCTTATCATCTTGCACTATGTGATTACTTCCCAAATGAATGGAAATCAATAATTTATATGTCAAAAACCCAATTCCCAAAGTCCATCCAATTTTTTGTGTTTTTTTTACCTAGCTGCTAACAAAAATAATGTCCTTTTGGTTGGTCACAAACAGCAATGTTGTTTAGTTGAAAACTGAGGGGAATTAAATTGTGCAAAGAAAAGATGGCCTTGAAGGAGTAAATTGATGGTTTGTCTGACACACAAGGAACAACTACTAAATTTAGCAAAGATTGCAGAACAAGGACTACAATAAAAGCACACATACACATGGACATTGAACAGGGAAAATAAAATGAATTGGTTTCAACCGATTCAAGGCGAAATAGGAGTCGTAAAACGAGCCTACCGGACAGCACAAATTAATTGAAATCAGAACAAAAGAGAAGATCACCAAAGGCCAATGCATGGGTATCACTTTGTCCCCAAATGGCTTAAAATCATTTTTTTTTTGTCGGCGCTATAACAAAAATACCAAAGTCTTTCTGTGAATTTTTTAAATTCCATCTTTTCTCATATATAGGGCATCCAAGTAACCTTTACTTGGATTATGTTGGTTCTCCAAGGCAAAATTGGTCAAAAAATGATCGGGTGCGCCCTAAAAACGTGTTTTCCACACATTGGAATATTGTTACAACACCGAAAAAACATGATTTTAGGTCTTTTAAGCCATAGGAGATTACGCTCTTTAGCTAAAACAGTCAAAAATATATATTGGTTTTGATTAATTTATTGGACTCTAGCTCTAGATATATGGATCCACAATTCTAAGATAGCCCAGAATTTTACTTATTCTAACCCTAATCTGTTAAAACAAAACAAATATGGACCTCAAAACAAATACCAAGTGAGAAATAAGAGATGCCTTATGTCACCTGACTGACTAAACACATTTCCCCACGCAATTTCGGGTCTGGCAGCAGCAGCAGAGGAGTGGAGAGAAGAAAAACATGCAAAGATGTTTGTTAATCGTACCAATTTGTTGTGGATGCCTCATGTGCATTGTTTATTATTATTGTGGATGATATAGTGAACAAAATAACCAGTTTTTTCAGTGTCAACATGTTGAATTTTCACAAATTTCTATTTCAGCAATCAATTGAGTATTGGTTTGTTGGCAAAACCGCAAAAAATAAGCGAAAGAAAAAAAAATAGTGACGCTACTAGGATACAAGGTGTAAGACTATTCAACTTTAGACGCTACTAGAATATACCTAGGATATACTTACCGTATTTCCTCTAATAGCTCCCCCTGCTCCATTAACTCCCCCTGCTCTAATAACTCCCCCCCTTAGAAGGCATCCAAAAAATAACTCCCCCCGCTCTAATAATTCCCCCCCCCCCTTGTTTTGTGCAAATAGTCGCGCTCTTTGGTTCGACAAGTGGCTGTGAGCGAAGAACTAGACGCTGAGCAGGACAACGAAAACGGCTATATGAGCGATGAATCTCTTTAGTTTGATGAACTCGATGAAATGAATAGGCCTAACTCAGAATTTCACATGTATATTGTTTGAAAATGTTATTTTGTGTGGATAGAATTTG
>BBSZ01011199.1:10102-27398 GCA_000981365.1 Subanguina moxae | reverse complement strand
AGAAAAATTATTCTTGTAATATATTAGAACCGAGTATCTAAAAACAGATGAGATCTAAGACACCATTTTTATTAGTCGATACAGCCAATGGATGTCATTGTAAAATAACTCAAGCCATAAATTTCCTTAACTGACCGTTTTCTTTATGCAGTACTTCATTGAACCTGTGCAAGCAGCAGGAAGACCAAAACGACCATTGTTCAGGATGTTCATTGCAACCTTGAAGCCCTCTCCTTCTTCTTAAAAACAACTCATTAATAAAAAAATAAAAATAAAGAATCCAACCGCCAATGAGATTCTCAATAGGGACTTTGACATTATCGAAGTAAACTTCAGCTGTATTGGAGCCCTTGATACCCATTTTCTTTTCAGGAAGACCATTGGTGACCCCACCAAAATCTCGCTCGACAATAAAAGCAGAAACCCTGTCCTCGACTGAACCATCCTTTTGTTTGCAAGCAGTCTAAACGGAAAAATGATAAAAGTCAGCCAAACTTTCCATAGAAAAAACACCTTAGCGAAAACCGTGAACACATCAGCAAATCCACCATTGCTGATCCAAATTTTGCTGCCACTGACGACATAAAAGTTTCCACATGAAGACTTTTCGGCACGGGTTTTTATAGACTGATTGAGAAAAAAACACACTGCAACCGAGTAAAAAAAGCAAAAACACTACTTTAGCATCTGATCCGGAGCTTGGCTCAGTTAAGCAAAAGGCAGCAAACTTTCTTCCAGTGGCGAGATCTGGCAAGTATTTCTGCTTCTGCGCCTCTGTACCAAACAGCAAGATTCCTTTGTATCCAATCGACTAAAGTCAAATTTTGAAGAGCGCTTTCGAAGTAGAAAAAATGAAAAATACCTGATGAGCGCCAATGACAATGCTGAATGCCAGATCGCTAGCTCCAACAAGTTCAGTGATCTTAGCCGCTTGAATGTTATTCTAAAAAAACGTGACCTGCATGGCTAGAAGAAATCATAATCATACCAAGCCAGCTCCCTCATACTGCTCGGGCACTGTCATCCCAAAACCACCCAATTCGGCAAACGAGCCGAGCACCTCTCTTGGAATATTTGCATCAGCGTCATTCCTAAATCAAACAATTACTAACAAGAAATTAAAAAAACCATACTGGAATGGGTCGTTCACTTCTTCCATAAACTTTTCCATTGGAGCCAAAATCATATCGAGAGTCTCACGGCGATCATCATCCAACTGCAGCGGATATGGAAAGACCTGCTTAAGATGGGCGCGACCGCGGAATAAATTCATGCAAAAAGATTTGGATTCCTAGAAATATAATAATTTTTGTATGTTTCTGCAGAGAAAGAAGACAATTACAAGACCTGGATCCTGGAAAATTTTGAATCTTCTCGACCGACTTTACCAGAACCAACAGCAGCATTAGACAGGAATTTAGCAGGAAGTCTAGAAAGAAGTAAAATTGTTTTCGTTGACAGAAAATCTACAACATATGAGTGTTCTACAACACAGACCTGAATTGCTTAGGAACTACTCCGGCAAGAGACTTTGACACAGAAAACATCGTCAACATTCGAGCTGAAAAAAAAAGTTAAACAAGCTTCTATGTCTTCATCCAACTAAAAATAACGAAAATGCAGTCGACCCCAAATGTCCTTATCACTTATCGACAAAACACAAATAAATTACAAAAAACTGCGTCCACCTGCAGCAAGTCAAAAATAAACTCTTCATAAGTGGTGAAAAAACCTAGCTTTTGACTTGCCACATGTGGCTTTGGTGCTACGAATGAGAGTTAAAAACAAAACCCCCTCTCTCATCGTGACGGTCGGTGATGAACAATTTTTTACGGCTAAACCACTCGACGATTGGGTACTGACACCATACTGAAAGATATAATCCTGAATTTCAGCTACATTTTCGAGCATGGTATTGGTACCCAATTGTCGGTTGGTTGAGCCGTAAAAAATCGTTGACCACCGACCGTCGTGAAAAGAGAGGGGGGAGAAGATTTATAGAGGTTATACGGTATTAGTTTTTCATCGTAATTTTTTTTATTACGCTGGATGTAATTTGCGCACCATACCAGGTTAGAGCGATAAAAACGAGACATAACTGGTGTAAAAAAAGTTCCCGGTGGGTTTACCAAAAAATGTGTTTGTGGCATTGTGTTTTTGACCTGTCTTTTGCTAGTGTCTTGTAGGCATATTATATACCAAAATGTAGCTTATAATCTAGGCTACATTTTGGTATATAATATGCCCACAAGACACTAGCAAAAGACAGGTCAAAAACACAATGCCACAAACACATTTTTTGGTAAACCCACCGGGAACTTTTTTTACACCAGCTATAAGTCGAGGCTCTGGGTGCCAAACTACAAAAGTTTCTAGAAATAAATCACAAAAGAACCCGCGGAGACAAAAAAAAGGACCCAGAAAATTCCCCAGTTTCAAGTCCTATATTCAAGTCCTTGAAAATAATTTTGAGTCCGCCCATTTAGAGTTTTCGAAAGACCATACGACTCTAAAATTTTTTAAAATGAATTGGAAAAGCAATGCACTACAATTTTGGACAGAATGAACCAGAATGCCAGAATTTCAAATTCTTTTGACCACTCTTTGAAACTTTCGATCTCTTCATTCGTCAGAAAAGAGCCCTTTGCTAGTATTTGAATTTTGCCTAAAAGCGATAGTAGCGTAAAAAAACCAGCGCCCAAAGGGTTTTGATTCATAACAACAACAATTTTCATTGGTCCATCACCGGTTAGCAGGTTGCGAGTGTGATTCCCTTAATCATTAACAGTCGAGACATTGAAATTGCTGCCTGGGAAATGCTGATGCCAAACTCTTTTGTCTGCTTTCAACTCCTTGTATACAGCTTCAAATTGCTCAATCAGTGCAGACTCTGATTTCTCTATTGCTTTGAGAAGGTCTTGGCACAGTCCCTGTATAAGATGAAGTGAAGGAGAAATAAAGTTGCAGGGCTCAATATTTAGAAGATGCATTTTTGTCACTGAACGGCAATCTCTTCTAAGCTTGGCAGTGTTTCCAAAAGTCAGAAGCGGAATCAGAATCAGAAAAATGATCATGCAGAATCCACAATCAAATCAGAATCACAATCAAAATGATTCTGATTCTGACTTTGAAAATTTTGACTCTCACATTCTGATTCATTTTTTGATTATGATTGTTGCTATGACTTTAATAATTTTTCACAATTTTTCCAACACACACCTAGCTCTATCTTCACAATTACACAGTTTCCTTAGGCCTGTCTTCACATCTTTTTACAGTGCCTGGAAAATTCATTTGCATTTCATTCACCGCAGCTTTATTCCCAACAAATTTTCTAATCATTACTTTAACACACTCTCAACCAAAGAATTGCAATATTACTACCAGGTGGGCATTAAGGAGATCAATTTCCGTTCTGTTTCTTTGACCATTAGTTGCTAATCCAGCCAGAGAAAATACGCGTTCGATAGGTGCACTGGTTGCTGGCACGGAAAGTACTTCTAGACTTCTAGAGGGGGTACTTCCTTGCTGATCAAATGCACAGTGTTTGGGTCAAAAGCTGCCGCCATCAAATAAACTGGATCAAATTTAGCGTCAAGCACATCCACCATCCATTCGAAGTCTTGCTCAGCAAATCCTCCAAAGATTTCGCCATTTCATTAATACTTGTAATCTCCTGTAACAAATAAGAGGTGTACCAAAAATAGTTAAGACACATACTTTACACTTTTTCACCGCTTTCTTTACAGCTTTCAGGTAACCAATATACAGAGAAATTGTAACTTACTTCTCGCCTTGGATTCGTATAAGCACATCCACTAAAAACCAATTTTTTCAAAAGCAATTTGTTTAAAAAAAATTTGTTTCAAGACAATTTGCTCTAGAATAAATTTGTTTCAGAATCAATTTGTTCCAGAATCTATTGTTTTCGGAATATTTTCTTCCAATGTCGGGGTGTGCCTTAAGAAAGCGAACCTCAAAACAGAATTTCGAAAAGCAACAACGTTTAATGAGCTATGATCAAAATGAAGTGTACCCTTCTTCTCGCACTTGTAGATCACTTTTGTTCTGTGTTTAGTACACACTGAATCTTTTCATGTGATTTTTATATAATTTTACATTGACGATGCTTTTACCCACAATATACGGTACAAGTTGTTTTATTAGTCATTTTTATTGGTTAAGTTTGAAATCGTTTTCTTCATAGCATGACTATATTCAATTGTTCCTTCTTCCCCCTCCTCTTCCAGATGGCTGTTCTGATTAAGATTAGTGAGTCGGGATACCCCCGCCTCATCACATATCTGATCAATTAGGGGACCATCTAAATGTTCTCGCATATCTACTTTCGGTTGACGTCTTTCGCACTGTTCAATTACTTGCCATGCCTGAATAACACTATTACAAAAACGATTTTCGGTGGGATCTCACCCTTCGAAAGTTGCCTCGCTTCACATTGTGAACGACAATAAGAGCGAATATGTCACCAATCCTGACCACTTCATTGATACCCTTCTCTTCCGTCATTGCATTTAGCACTCGAAGTGCCTCACCAGGGTCTGACTCATACAACCTGGAGTATTAGTAATGAGTAAGTGACAGTAATTGTTAATAATGTCACATACAATTTGGCATCCAAGAATCGCTTAATTTTCTCAACAGCCTTTCTCAATACGTCTTGTCTCTCGGCAATGAATGCAGAATCAGTACCACCTTCTTTCTCTATTTTCTTGGACAAACAGCGAAGGCCCTCAGTATACGCAGCGATTCCTGAAAGAATAAAAATATATAAATTCTCGGCTGCACAAAGATTAGTAAATAAAAAATGATAACAATGTCTTCTCTTTTCATGATGGAAGTAAGAACAGCTTTCAATTATATAATTCTCTTAAATTGCCTAGCGACTTTAATTACAGCACCTTAGTCCCCTTATTGCTTTCTATATTGGCTTTGGTTTAACATTTTTTCTAGTTCTTGGAAACAGCTTTATTTTAAGTGTTTCGCAATACACAATCACATAGGCAAAATAGTTTTTTTTTGTTGCAAATATTATTTCCCGGAAAAGATTGTGATTGTGATCTGGAATCAAGAATCAGCAATAGGGTTGTCGGATATCCGAAAATATCGGATTCGGATATCCGATCCGTATCCGATATCCGAAATTTTCGGATATCCGATCCGATCCGATATCCGAAATTTTCGGATATCCGATCCGATATCCGAAAAAATCTCGGATAATTTCGGATATTATCCGAAATCGGATATCCAATCCGACAACCCTATTCTAGAAGAATGCCGAGCCAAGTGTTGAAATCTTTCAGAAAAGTTGGCGATAAGGCTGTTTGCATCTGCGGAGAAGAGTTGAAGCAGACCAAGGACAAATCAACCTCATACCGTATCCGGTATCCGAAATTTCCGGATATCCGATCCGTATCCGGTATCCGATATCCGAAATTTTCGGATATCCGATCCGATCCGATATCCGAAAAAATCCCGAATAATTTCGGATATTATCCGAAATCGGATATCCGATCCGACAACCCTAATCAGCAACATAAGAAACCCTCAAGGTGTTACAAGCAGTAACAAAGATCCTTTTGATTTCTGCCTTTGATATTTGATACAGAACTTCGTATTCCCAGGCAAACCTTGTTTTATACAGCAAGCATCGAATAGCGTCTTCAGTCGTGGATTTAAAAAACTCCCTTAACCGTGCATCATGGAGATTCACAGGAGTGGGGAATTGTCCAGCAGAGTAACGCGCATTATCAGCAATCATCCAAATAAGGCTGATAAACGAAAAATAAATACGAGAAAAGATAATGTATGAAAAAAGTCAGAGATTATATAAGTTTCTAAACCATTGTTTTGGCATGAAAAAATAACAGGGTGACCAAGGTAAGCAATGATGCAATTAGTATCTTCAGATCCAGGCATACAACTAAGTGTTAGGCTTAGGGTAGGCCAAGGCAATTTAGCCGTAAACCACTAAACATATGTGAGACAGGCTATACTCTAGATCTCGCCTAACCTACGTTTATCTACCCTGAGCCTAAGACTTAGTTGTATGCCTGGTGGTCGGATATATAGTGGTATATATATAGTAGTCGGATAACGACGGTCGACTCTTAGTTTACCTTTTTCATAGTCTCGATAGTCATCAATTTCTACCTATAAATCAATTTTCAAATAGTAAAATCACATTAAGCAATAAGTTACCTGAGCACAAGCCTCATAGAAATTGGCCAGCAAGTCCAAAGAGTCAGCCTTTAAATAGAAGTTTTCCACTTGGCGCATAAGATTGGCGTCTTCTTTCCAATTCAATGTCTGCAGATAGTTACCAGCCATTCGGTAGATGTCTTTATTTCTAGCTGTGTTTGCAAACAAACTTATTTTGGGTGTGTCGCCAGATTTGAGCAGTGCGCGCATCGCCTTAAACACAATGGTTACACAGTTTATTCGTAAAACTTACGTATAAACCTCTAATTTATTGCCTGCTTGTGTAAATTTCTTGGCAGCAAGATGATAATTCCCCTGCTGCAGGCAACATCGGGCAATTTCTTCTAGCAGTTTTTTTCTGTCCTTTTTTTCTAAACGGTTTCCAAAAATTAGCTTTCTCAGATGAAAAAATGTATAGAAAAACCTGTTTTAGGTGGAGCCAACAAATTATCAAGCTCTTTAAAATGCAAAAATTATAAAGCCATAGTACATGCACTTTTGGCAAAAACATGATAAATTTACCTTCCGTTATTGTTACATGTCTAAACGTTGTTTTTTGAAGGAAAAAAGCGATCAGATTTTTGCAGGGTTGTCCATGGTTGTCAAAATAGATAAAATGGGTAAAATTCGATAAGAATTCAAACGAGAATTATTTTTTCTAAATCGATAGAATTCGATAAAATATTCGATAGAAAATTTATCGAATATTTTATCGATTTCGAAGAATACATAACGCCATAAATTTATCGAATTTTACCCATTTTATCTATTTTGACGACCATGATTTTCTCTAATAAGGACCCACTCCTTTTGATTTAAAATAGTGTTCTTGCATTCTGCTTTTGACTCAACTTTCTTAGATGACCCTCAGGCGATTTACTTAACCAAATTGAAGCTGAGAAATAAGCAAAAATTTTATTGGTAAATCGCCTGAGAGTCATCTGGAAAAGTTGAGTCAAAAACAGAAGGCCAAGAACACAATTTTAAATTGAAAGGGGTGGGGCCTTATTAGAGAAAATACGGTAACTAAAGCGTTTCAACCAAAATTTTGATTTAGTCAAAAAGTTTGATTTCGAATCGAGCCTTTAAAAAAGGAATGTTGTTACACCCCAGTAAAGGTTGAATTTTTATAAAAACCGACTTTTGACTACAAAGTGCCACTGCTTCAGAGTACTAAATTTTTTTTAAATCAGCTGTTACAACAGTATTTATAATCAAACTACCTTTTTTGCATATGCCAACAACTGCACTGCCATTTGGTCTTGTTGATTGTTTGAAAAAACTAGATTGAACAAGTTTTTAGTAACATTTTTAATTTTATATGGACAAACATTGAGCAGCCCTCTCCAGAACACGAGGGTCTGAGTTTTCATTCAAGTCTTGTGCAATCAAATCAAGTGCAGTGAACTGCTCTGTTTTGAACGCCAGGTCAAGTGCTTTTCCAATCATTCCAGCCTAGAAGCATAGCTATTTTTACAATGGAAAGGCACATAAGACTAAACGAGTTGGCCGTGCTTATTTCTGAAATTCTTAATATTTTTGAAGAAAATTATTCTTTGAAGGGTTTTAATACCCTAAGGCCTTCAACAACCAAAATGTTTTCAGGAATAAGAATTTCAAACACTGGTATGGCTACCAAGACATAACCATAAGCTTTTACGGTGACAATTCAAAACATCGACCACCTTACTTTCGCCCATATCTAAACTTCAAAATTCCATTTTCGTATTCGGATTCTCGAGTACATTTTCCAATCAATAAGCCTCAGAATAACAATTTCTTTCAGAAATTAGTACTTTTGTTTGAATATATTAAGAAGCCCAGGAATAAAACATAGCCAAATGTCTCATGTTCGATAAGACTTTTCTCCAAAATTAACATTTGCTCCGATTCAAAAATATTCATTCGACAGGAATTTAAAAATTTATGCTCTTCACAACTCTTTTTTAGTTACGCAGCGTCTTTTAAATTTTACGGCAAAAGTTTATCTAAAAATAATTATTTTATGCAGTAGCCGGATTGACATATTTGGCCACGGAGCATCCAAAACAAGCCAAATTGAACTCCTAAATTTACGCAAAGTAATTTTGAAGAAAAGTCTATGCAAAAATAAAAATTTCGACTTTATGATACAGCATAACGGCTTTGTCGGCATGGCCCGGTAACTCTTCGTAATAATGAGCTACATCAATTAATTCTTTGCCGCCCACCAAAAGAGCTAGATTGGCCAATCTGTCAGTCATATCGTGTTCCTGAAAAAAGGGATTTTGAATTAACGTCACATATCATGTTTGGTGCCATCCAATTACTATTTTCTTGACTATCTTTTAAAAAGAGACGGGTTGAAAAAACTGAATATTTAAAAAGTTTTGGCCAACCAAAAGTTTGAGAAAGATGCACCACACAGCACTATTGGCTTATACACCAACCAATAAATTAGAAAAAACTTAAAATGCGGCAAAATACCGACTGGTGATCAGTTTTCCTTTGTCTTTTCGGATCAAAATTAACCTATAAGCAAGTTATCTAGCTAATAAAAATACTCTACCACCGATCAAAAATCGATTAAAACTTCACAAGTGAGGTTGGAGACGGAAGCTGAGATGTAGGTTATTAATTCCATAGACTATGATCTAAAATAACTTCGGCCCCATCTCCATCACGAATCTCCCGCCTCCACTGAAGCCACCATTTTAGATCTCCACCTTTTTCTCGTTGGAATCAAGTAATATTATATTTGAAAAACAAAAAGGCATTAAACTGCCATAAAAAACTTCAACCGCAATATTTTACACATAACTAGGTATACCTTAGCCAAACGAATAGCACTTCCATAAGCTGACGCCTTGCTAAAGTATTTCACGGCATTTTCAAAATCCTCTAAGGTTTCCAAATGCCTAGCTAGATGAAAGGCAGCAGCTTTGTCGTCAACTTGGTTGACTAGTTCGAAAGCCTAAATTCAGTTTCAGTTTATTTACTCTAAAATAAAATAATAAACTTCTTCATTGCGCTTTGTGTAACACAATATTCTAACTACGGATAAGTAGTCCCCAGCATTACTGTAAAAATTCTTTGCAGCATCCAAATCACCGGTACTTTCCAGATATTGAGCCCACCACTTTGTTAGAGCACTGAATTTACAGTAATGAATTTTTCCATTAAAGGGGCATGCTCGCGCCCGATGGGAATATTTTTTCAGTTTAAAAAAGGCGGGTACCAGGTGAATTCAAAAAAAATTTAATTTGAATTTCAAAAATTGTCATTTTGCATGCCCCTTTAATTGCTAAAAAAAGTTTAAAATAAAGATGTATGTATGGAAATCAAACACAAGCTGCACCAATTTTGAAACAAAATATCAAAGTACTAGTAAACTTACGGCTCAGAATTACGTTTTATGTAAAACTCGAGTGCTTTTAGTTCTTCAGACAGCATCCTTGGCACTTCAAAGCAATGTACTTTTGCTTTTTCATAGCTGAAAAATGCAAATGATAGCTGTGTTTTCTCTAGGGTATTTTAAATTTCTATGTACACACTTTTCAATGGCTGCTTCGATACTGCCAACACTCTCAAGATATTTGGCATAGTTGTAGTAAGTGTTCCTCAGATGGATTCTGTCATGTTTCTCTGCTATTTCAAACGCCTCATTCCATTTGCCCTGTGCTTGGTAGACCTGATTGACAACGTCGTATCTGTTCACATTCGCGTAAATGGATCTAGCTTCTTCCTGGAAAACTTCGAATATAGAGGTATTTTCTAGAGGTCAGAATTTATTACAATCATGCCTAATTCAATAGCCAGTCGAGCAGTTTGCAATTCAATAGATTCTCCTTTCTCCACACAATGCCGTAGGGCACAAGCTGCTCGCGCATTTCCCATGTGGCCCAGGCAGACTCTCGCCACATCGATTCTCCTTGTTTTGACACACATTCTTGCCATGCTCTCCCATACACTTTCACTGAATGAATTAAGTATAAAACTAAAGTGTAACAATAAATTTACAATTTCCCTTTAGATAATAATTATTTTCTGTGGTTTCAGTTTAAGAATTGAAAATCAAATTTTCGGCATAAAATGTCAAAAATAAGATTTTTTCCGGTCCTTCCTATGTTTTGTGCCATGCTCATCCAAACCATTTAATTAGAGAAAAGCCCCAACCACATGGAGCAACGAGCAAAAACCATTTTTTTGATATCATATACCAAAAAATTGTTTTTTAATTCTACGTCGACCACAGAAAATAATTATGATCTAGAGAAAAGATGCAAAAATCATAGAAATTGTGAAATACCATACTTCTTAATAAACTTGATAGCTTTGAAGGCGTTGTCCATCTGACCCACGCACAAGTAAAAACTAAAGTTGAGCATAGCCTCTAACGCCTGCACATCTTTGAAGTCCATTCCAACAAATCCTCTAATGGTATGACGGAGAATCAAACGAGAAATTGTTCTTTCTGATGCTATGTCGTCTTCGTCGTCATTTTCGATCTAAAAAAGAAGTCAAAACACAACCCTAATTTTCTTAAAAATATTTCTCACGTTTTTCAAGAAATAGAAAAATGGGGCTGAGACTCCAATCAAACCGTCTGCTTTGGTGGGTCTCGGTTGTAAATGATGCATCTGGATGCCATGCTCCGTGGTTACAAACATTGTCAACAGTTGATTAGCGCCCTGACAACCAAAAAAATAAACAAGCCTATTGTAACTGAAAAAGTGAGTAGCCAGACCACTGAGCCATGTATACTACCTTAACGCATATAACACCGTTGTTATACGAGGTGTTATACGAGACGGCATATAACAAAGCCCTAGATCTTTTTTAAGGAAACAAACATTATCTGATCCAACATGATTAGCTTCACAGACAAGAAAACGTGAGTCATTTCGATCCCAAAAATGGTTGCCAGGCAGATGAAGCGGCATGCGGTACCGACTAATTTCTTGTTCAATTTTTCTAAAAACACGCATTGCGGCTCAGAGAGAAGCATAATTTGGAGCAAAAATAATTACCGTTCAACAGCAGTTTTGGGTCGTTCTCCAGTTCCTCCGCTTTTTCTAGCTGTCTTTTCGGCCTCCACGGTATCATATTGCTGTTGATCAGTTATGCCTGAGTAGAAGGAAAAATAGCCTGTAAAAGAAGACACTAACTTAGCAAGATTATTTAATAAAGCAAAACCGATTGAATCAGCCTCTGCATCCCAGACAAACAACTTTTCATGCACTTCTTCATTCGACTGAAAGAAGAAAAGCTCGTAAAAAAAATTAATCACTAACAAGGAAACATCAACAGTGGGTAACGCTCATATCAAAAAAAGTTATATACCTTTTGTAGAGCAGAAAATTCTAAGTCGAGTGGCATATTTACTTTTTCCTAACCACAAGAAAAATTTTAAAATTTTGGCTAAGAAATAAAAAAAACCGCAAGAAATTTTTTTTTTCAGTTTATTTTCTGTTTGCCATTTATACTTATTTTTTGATTTTTGTTTTTACTTTTCATGAGTTTCTGCTGTTAATTTTATTAAATTTTAGGAAACCCTATCATGGAAAATTCACTTGCAAGCATATTGTATTAAAAAAATTCGAGAAGTGGAGCAGAAATTGAAAAAACCAGAAGACATAGATTTGTTCATAAAAATTGAAGGTTTCTCCACAGTTTTATAATTTTAAGCATTACTTTACTAAAAAGTATTTTTAACTTGTTAGGATTGGTGCGCAAAGAAATTGACAAATCTGTGGAGCTCGATTTTGCTGGATTTATTCAGTTTTTCTTCATACCTACGCTTTTTTATTTGTTAACCAAAAATTTAAAATTTTTCTTGCGGTTTTTTTTATTTTTTAGCCAAAATTTTAAAATTTTTTTTGTAGTTAGGAAAAAGTAAATATGCCACTCGAATTAGAATTTTCTGCTCTACAAAATGGTATGTAACGTTTTTTGATATGAGCGTTACCCACTGTTAATGTTTCCTTGTAAGTAAGGATAGACCCGTTGAACGGTAAAGGAGACACGGTTTCCAGCACAATTTATTTTGATACTTGCAAAACTCAAAAACTCTGTCACGCTTTTGCCGACGTGAGATGAGTGGAAGACAAGTTTGAAGTTGCTAAAAGAAGGCTTCAAAGGGTGGCTAGGATGGCATTGAAGACTACTTACTCATCGCTTAGATCGTAAATGCGCAGATATCCATTCGTCATAGCAACACAAATCCATTTCCCATTAACATCAATGCCCCCAGGATTGCCTTCTATTTCACGAAAAATTACAGACTTCTTCAGTGTCCCCTAAAACTTTTTTAGATAAATGACAATACATAAAATATTTTAGGAAAGGCAAAGCGCACTTGTATGGTATTGATAAGCAGCTTGTTTTTTTCTATGATATAAATTTGTTGATTGTAGAAGATAGCTGTGGAGATTACAGGAATGTCAAAAGAAGAAAGCGTTTGTATTCTAAACAAAACTGGAAAATTAATTTTCTTACAAAAAACGTTTGGACAATACCTGAGTGGCGAATCATTCGAGTAAATTATTTGATCCAGTTGTACCTAAAACGAGCTTACGTGAAACTTTTTACCGCAATAAATATCGTTGACCTTGCTTTGATCCCATAGCAGCAGATAATTTCCTGTGATGTAAAAACCACGAATATTGGTGTGCAATTGCAGTTCTTGAGTTTCTATTGGATCCGTAATTTTGATCAGCGACAAAATTTGCGGAGACACTTGTACTACAGCATACTAAACTCAAATACATGTTTTTGACGGCAAACCAGAATAAAATTGACTTTGCCAATGTAGAAGCCATGCAGGTCTAATTCCCTAATGGACCACTACCCTTAACACTAGAATTACGACATGGGTCAAAAACGACCTATTGCAGTGTTAGACATATTGTGTTTTTGACCTATGTTCTGCTAGTGTCTTCTGGGCATGTTATATACCAAAATGTAGCTTTGCAAAGAGTTGGCATGGATATTTGCTTGCTACTTTCTTCACATTACCTCAACTAGCAGTTGGGGACGTAGTTAAAAAGTCGCTTCTTGCACTGTTTCTAGAATTTCGAGTCGAGGGCTTTGTTGAGTCGGGAAGTGTGCTTAAACTTCGAGGATTTGAATTGGCAAGCATACCTGGAGTAGGCATAGCCCACGTTCTCATCGAATAAATAATTATTTAGTACTTGGTTATGTCCACTCGAAGTACTAAATAATTATGAGACTTGATGACTCCTTACGCCCTTTATCCAAGGAATTTGCCTCAATAATAAGAATGAACTTGTTACAAAGCGTAAAATGAGGTTTTTTGCATTTTTTCAGATAGAAAACCCATAAAAATTGATGTTACTCGTCATCACTTCCCAAATTACCGCCGAAACATGCCCAACGAATACTTATTTCGAGACTTCCCTTACTTCTTTGATACGTGAGGAAAATTCTTGACTTTTTTTGTCTAGCATAGTATTTTTAAGGTAATTTTGTCCACTGAACATGTTTCTGCTGTTCGTTTTTCGTTGCTATGTGTAGATTTTTGAGCTGTGCTCGATTCGTTGATAATCTGTGTTTCTGTTTAGCTTTGCTGTTAAATTATGATTTTCGCCCATGACCAGACACAGGTAGAAGTTTTCGCAGAAGATCGAATGAATATAAGCAGAAATATGATTGCCTAATGTTGCTTGTTAAAATGTCTATGTTATAATGACGGGACACTTGGACTAACGCTAACACTAAAGGCTAAGGCCAGGACTAAAAAGCTACAGCTAATGCTAACCTTTTAATTACTATCCAAGATGCCAAAAAAAAAAAGGCTGAAAGAACGATAGACTACACGACACAAAGAGATAAAGTTGTAGGAGTTCCACTGTTGGAAGAGTCAACTGTGAATGACTTGTTAACCAAGTTTTTGCGAGTAATTCTCATTCGCTGCAAATTTAAAAGTAGAAATACATACCTCAGAATCAACAAAGAATTCAATGCCTTGTGAAAGGAATATCTCCACCGAATTTCCAGAGTTAATTGCTAATGCAGCTGAAGAGGGTGACCAAGCCATTTCACTAATCCAAAAATAAATTAATTAATAAACCCTGGCTCGAAGAAGAACTTCCGCAGGATTGATAAATTTATGCACGACTACCGCTAATGGATTGAACACTTACCGGAGAATTCAAAGATAGAGCATTTTGCAAACGCCATTGCTGGTCTATTGGCAGGACTTCCTTATTTCTTCCAATTTCCCCGCCTGTTTTTTGTTGTCGACGCCAAGAAGCTACCTTTCCACTAGCTGTTGCTCCAGAGATTGTGTCTAAAATTGTCATCTTTCTTTATTTTACTCGAGAGTGCAGAACAAAAAAAGTATATTTCAACCTTTTTTCGAGGAATAACTCAGGCAAACTATCTGATCACTGATATCATAGCCCTTTTCAGTGGAAAGGGTGAGAATGGCTGAATCTTCGTTTTCCAAATCCCAAATTCGAATTTCTCTTTCTCCATAGCACAGCACAACCAGGCCAGAATCGATGCGAATCATTGAAAAGCAGTCCGGTCTCCCACTTAATTTCACCTAAATTTTTGCTGTTCTAATCCATTTTTCAAGGACAGTTTTCACCTTGATTTTATCATTAGCTAGTCGTCCCTCAAACGAAAGCTCATAAAACATCATGCCCTCGGATATGGCTAGAACATACACTGATTTGTCGGGCAAAACGTCCAACAACTGCCTAATACTGCTGTCTGCCTGAAGAAAATTGCAAATAGGTAAAAATAGAGTGCGCAAGAAAACCTGAAATATTCGGAAAAGTTGCCCACTGGCAGGATCAAAGAGATGGACACCTCCTTTGTTTGTAGCAATCTAAACGTTGAAATGTGTAATTGAAAAATAGAAGCAAGGCAAATTTACCAGAAATACGGTCACGTAATTAACATTCACAGTTTGCTTGGCTGAGATCATTTGCTTCTCTTCTTCAAATTCCTTAAGACGTAAGATTTTAATAAAGCATGTAGCTTTTTACTAATTTGTAAACCATAAATCTTTTGTGTTTGTTCAAAAGCTCAGCTAATTCATCTTTTCCATTGCTTTCAGCCAATTTTGCCATCTTTTGGCTGGCTGAAGTCGTTCTATTGATGCGTTTGTCTAAAGTTGCCGAGTAATCAAGAATTTTCCTGAATGACTTTTTGTTAGCCAAAGTCTTTCGGAAGTATCACCAACCTGTCAAACAACTTTGGACACACATCTGTTGGAATTTCATCGATTATTTGCGCACTGCTCAAATGTTTCGGCTGAAGCAGTTTTTGTCGTGGAAAGTCAAATTGAAAGACTTTGATTAAACCAGACTAAATCTTAAAGTCAAAATACTCAATTCGTAGAAAAAATACCAAGTCCATAGCCAAGAGGATCGAACCAAATTCATTCCATTTGATACAGCATACTTTGTCCAATCCAGCATCGATGATTTCGATCTCTGAATAAGAAAGTGAAAACTTCAATCTCGGAGAAGAACGGATGGAAATCACCAGTTTTCTGGTTGGGATCGACCTAAAACACAAAGCGATCACATAATCTTTTTAAATAGTTTTCCCAAAAAACCTACCAGCTCAATTTTGCCAGACTCCCAGCCCACAGCCAACAAAGTCTCAGATGGATGCCAGTCAATGCAATTAGGGAATTGCTTGTTTTGGATGGTTGACAAATAAAATGGTTTCCCCCCCTATGTTTGTTAGATTTCAGCGAGAGTATTGTTAAAGCAGGTTTTGAATGTACCTTTTTGGTGTAGAAACTTAGGAAACCTCCTTTGCCTGGAATAAAGGAAGAGACTCCAAGAAATTCCCTGCCTAGATGCCATTTTATGTTCAAGTGTTCAACAGAGTCTGCAACAGTGAAACCATCGTTGGAATCCAATTTCTGGCTAACTAGCATGATTTGCAAAAACAATGGATTTGAAACACCATTTTGCCTAGAGTTAAATACGTTTTATTGCTCAAGAGATACATCACTATGACAACACCAATAAAGCAATTCTTTTACCTATTTACTTGTTTTCCAATAGAACTGAATCGACAGGTTTACATAATAGGCAAAAAAAAACCCTGATTTTTGCTATTTGTCATTTTTGCTATTTTAAATGTAGTGGTCTTGTTATGGTAAAAGCATGTGAAATCTCCTTTAATTTTTAACCGAAAAATGTTTCAACATATTAATGAGCCGAATATTTTTTTTTTTTTTTTTAAAGTCACAATCTACTATAGCGCTGTTTGTCCCCATACGTAACACCCAATTTTTAGGGCACTTCCGGGCACAATTTTTTAATTCTGTTGATGTCTGACTAACCAGATTGAGCTTCAGACTAACCAGATTGTTGGCTGGAGGAATCTGCGATAAAAAAATGGGGGGTAGTATGGCCAAAAAATTTTTTTATGTGACTCTGAAAAAAAAATTTTCTTTTATTGAAAAGTGGGTCAGGAGTGGCACAAGAAATTCATGTTATTCCTCCGAGTAAAATTTATTGAAACCAAATAGTCAACAACAAAACGGATTGACAAAAATCTAAAAAACTAACTATTGCTCAAAAAAGACGTCCTTATGTGAATCGAAGATGCTATTTTTCTTTTGGTTCCGAGTAAAATTGGCCAGGATGCATCGAAGCTCAAAAAGAAAAATAAAGAAGAGTTTAAAAAATAGCAAAGATGCGCTAATAATCAAGGCAAACCTTATTTTTCCAATCAACTTTTCCATAGCGCTCAAATGGCCATTTACTTCAGCACACTTTTCCTTGGCTTCACTTGAGAGGCAGAGTCTTTGTAGAGAAAGCTGCAGCGCTTAGCAATAGTTGCTCCAATATGACACAAACATGGCTGATGGTTTGTCCCTCCGATAGCATTCACATTGCGTCCTTCGTCAGTCGTCACAAACAATCTGGCCCACTGACTGAGTCCCAAAATTCACCGAGCTTTGATTCTACAAGCAAGCGAATATTGGCAGCCGACTTTTGCATTCCAGATACAAACAGCAATGCCAAATTGATTTTCTTCCTAACAAAAATAAATAAAAACATAAGGAAGTAAATGAGTAATTTTTGGGGAGGGGGGGGGGGGG
>BBSZ01011199.1:0-10082 GCA_000981365.1 Subanguina moxae | reverse complement strand
GGGGGGGAATATACACAGTCGTTTAGAAATTGTTTCTCGACGACCAGTTGTCATGCTTCAAGAAATTAGTCAAAAGCAACAAGTCTGCAAAAGAACTCCAGGCAAGCTCCAAACCCTCCAAGCAGTGGTGGAATGTGACGACGATGAAGATTTTCCAGCAAAAAAATAATCTACCACCTTACAACATCATACAATCTTACCATCCTACTGTCATTCAGCTAAATTGTTTTTTTTTGTGAGCCATTTTCTAGAGTCACGAAAATAAAGATATGTTATGATTTCATTAGCTTTTTTTTGTGGTCTAGAAAAGAAAAGTGGATGTTTTAATTTTTTTTGTATTAGTGGCAGTAGATCTTAAATAATCGTCCCAAATCATTTTTTCATGTTTTTTTGATTAAACACCATGTTGAGAAGTTTTATAGGAGGTTCTCCAATTCGCTCCTTTTTTCGTAATATCTACTCTTGAAAGTTTTTTAAAGGCGAGATGTTTCTTAAAACGAAAACTTTTTAAATTTGCATTAATATTTTTGATTTTTTTATAAAAGGTGAAGTTTTTTATAAAAGGTGAAGTTTTTTATAAAAGGTGAAGTTTTTTATAAAAGGTGAAGTTGCTGAGTTGTGTAAAAACGACTGTCAAATTAAGAATTCTTGCAATTTTTTGCCTTAGAGAAATGAATATCAAAATTGGCCCAAGATGCCAAAAATTGAGGTAAAAAAAAATGGTTGGACCCACCTGTGGATCGAAATTTTTGAGTGTCCGTTAAATCGATTTTTGAAGATGTCCTTAGTGACTAAAAAGGTTGCCAGTTCGGAGATGAACAGTTCGAAAAAATTTATTGAGTTTTTATGGAGTCATTATCGTGTGCATAAATAGAAAGCTCGTCTGAAATTTTTTTATCGTCGGGATAAATTTTTTTGCCTTTTTTGCGAATCATCTTTTTTTTGCAAATTCTTGAAGACTAAACGGTTAAAGCAAGAATTGTGTCTATAATTATTTTTAGGACTGTCGTGTACCCGAACCGATACCCCAAAAAACCGGGTTTTGGTTCCAATTACCCGGAAACGGGTACTTGAACCGACGACCCTAAGTATTTTGTTGTAAAAAATCTTTTAGAACGATGAAAAAACAAGGAGAGTTTAGAATTTCACGGAAGCTGCGCTTCAAATTAATCTTCTTGGCTGCCACAATTTCATTTTCCTCCATTTTTCAGGTTTGCTTTTTGTTTTTTTTGTCTCTAATCTTTTCCTCAGTTGTAGATGGGCTATAGTAACGCTTATGTGAACACTGCAATTGACTCTTTCCGCTCATTTCTCGAAAATTCACTGAGCAGTCGGCAGATTGTTATGACTTCCAGTTTATACCTTTGGCTCTGGTCTGTTATTCTCAACTCTTGGTTTCCTGGATTTGCTATAGGCAGCATGTGGGTATTTCGGCTTTATCTAAAGGTATAATTACTAAATTCGTCTCTCAGAATTCAGGCTAGCTATACCGCTGACCGACAAGTTTGGGCGAAGGAGTTAACATTTTCGCCTTTCTTTTTTGCAATGCTATTTTTTTTTTATCACATATGTTTCAGTAGGCTTGTTGTCTGGAAATGTGCTTACACTTTTGGCCATTCTGTTAATGACATTAGCTGTGAAATTCGAGGTGATTGAGATGCTGTTGCTGGGTCGGTCCCTCTCTGCTCTTAGTTCCGGAATATCCATGTGCGCTTTGATTTTGTTTTTACAGGTACTTTTCTAGCTTCAGGGCTTGTCTTATCTCATAACTTCTTTTCTTTTCAGGAAATATCTCCAAATGAAATGCGTGGTATGCTCTCCTTCTTCGCGGAAATGTCGTTTGTGTCGACCAATGCTGTGGGAGTAGTCATGGGAATGAGTTCAGTTCTCGGCAATCACCTCGCTATACTCGTTGGCTTTGCTCTCGTTCCAGCAGTTGTTTCAATTGTGACCTTGCTTCCGTTGTACGAAACTCCCAAATATTTGCTTTTGAATAGAAAAGATAGAACATCTGCTGCGTTAGCTATCAACTTCTATCTAGACACAGGTTTGTTTTCTTCAAATTTTTAAACATTTAATTAACTGGTTTCAGAAGGCAAAGTAACTGAGGATTTTCTATCTAACCTGGAAGAAGAAGAGGTGGCAGAGTTTGCCGAAAGCAAAGTGTCACTTCTCCGCCAAATATTGAGTACTCAACACATCCGTCTTGGTTTGCTACTAGGAATTCTAGCACTGCAAATAACCACAAGTGTTTGGCCGGTTATTTTTTTCTCTACTGAATTCTTGAGAAGAGCTAATCTTTCCAGTGATTTGGCTCAGAAAATTTCTTCTTTAATGCTAGTTTTGAGGTATTTTATAAAAAAGTGTTTTTGCTTTGATGTGTCCGGTGTTTAGCACTGCTTCCACATTTGTCGGCTTCTTATTGATTGAAAAGTTTGGAACAAGGAAACTTTTTATTCTAACAAGCGCTATTAACATATCCAGTCTATTGGCTTTCGTGATTTTCTCGCAGTTACAGAAAGTAGTGGACTTGCTCAAATATTTTTGCGCAGTCGCCATCTGCAGTCACGGAATCTCTTATAGGTTGGTTTTAGAAATTAAATGCAAAAGTATTTGTAGATCTATATTCGCAGCCATAGTTGGGCATACGCTCGGGTATTTTGCACGACACTAAAGGATTTTTGTAACTATCTATCTATTTTTTTAATTTTTGCGAACCATGCTAAAATGTAAAAATATATTTTTTGTAATTCTTTGGGAGCTAAATAGTTTATTTTGAAAAAAATCTAGATAAATTTTGCTGCAAACTTTTTTCCTAAACTGGGTTCAGGTGGAATTTACTGGTGAGTCAAAAGTCTTTTGCGGACTTTTGAGCTCACTTAAAAAATATTGAAATTCAAAATTTCAAATATACAGAGTTGTAGCCTGTAATATGAATCTTCCGGTGAGTGGCAATTTTTTGAAGGTAAGCACTTAAAATTTGTGGAAATCGTTGCAATAAAGCTTTAAGTAGATAAATATGAATATTTTAACCTAGCAAAGCTTACCTGCGATAACCCGTCACCCTCGATAACACGTCACCTTTCGTCAGTCTCCAGGGATGACGGGCTATCGACTTTCGGCTGTATTTTAAAATTTTGAATTGCAAGATTTGTATTTTGTTAAAGTGAGCTCAAAAGTCCGCAAAAGACTTTTGATGCATCAGTTAGTATCGCGTTCGTTTCTATCTCTGGGTAAACTCTTGTGAAACTTTTCGAATATTTTGCTTTCAAACAATTTATATGTATGTATGTTTTCATAGCTTTGCCACCGGTCCCATTGCGTGGTAAGTAATAGAGAAATTTGGACTCCACTGCGATATAACCCCCTCCCACCATTTTTTCCCATAAGTGTGTTTTAACTTTTCTATACCGATTCCTATACGCTATAAACGATAAAAACATTGTTTCCCACATTTTGTCCTGTTTATATCGCAATAGAGTCAACATTTCGGCACTTTTGTCGTTTACCCCCCACATCATATTTTTAACCCCATACATCATAAACAAAAGTTATTTGTTTTCCACTGGGTATAATAAATTCCACTGGGTATATTTGAGTTTTTTGTTTCCACAATTCATACATAATATCTGATCCTTTGAACTTCTTCTTCCAAACATATTCCGAAATATAGTACATCAAAAGATCTCTTTTCGTTCCAAACTCAACTTTGTGACGCCTCTAAAATTTTTGCCATTCGGATTTAATATTTTGAGTATGGGCACCAGTTTCAGTATCAACGAAATTCTCCGAATGATTGACAGTGTAATGACGATATCCCTCCGATAAATCTTCTATTCGTCCGTAAGCCGCCCAACAATCAGAGATTATAATCGAACCCGGGTAAACAAAATTTTGAAGAAGTCCAAACAAAGTTTCAGATTGTGACGTTCGACTGGCCAAATAAAGACTTCTCCAGTTTCTACTTCAACTCCTCCATAGACAATAACTTGCTGGGCAATGGCTCTCCCTCTGTTGTACTTTCGTTTCAAAATAAAGGTCTCGTCAATTTGTGTCTTCCAGGTACACCGATTTTCATAGGGTTTTTGACAAAGTATTGCTCAGCCACTTCTCGAAAAAAGCTTCTCAGGTCTACCCAAGCGTGTTCCCCAATCGATGTACCGTCTGTTCTTTGAAACTCATGATGCATCCACTCAAAATCACATTTGTCACATTTGACGAAAAATCTTAGTGAAAGTTTTGAAAGATATAAAAAGAAAATCAGATAAAACTTCTTCAAGCCGCAGATGGGTGTGTTAAAATAAGGTATCAACTAGAAAGCCTTTCTCTTTTCTGCATGAACGCTTGTTCCATCTCCATGTCTGATAGGACTCTGTCTCGCGCTTCTTTTTGAGAACCATTTTACTACCACATTCGCAAGTTCTACAGGAATGAAGAAGGCTTAAATGTTGGAGCCATTCGATGAACTCTTCCTCCGACCATTTATTCTTATCATAGAGCTTCTTTAGTGTAAAATCTCTTAATTCTTCCATTTCGTACTTTGGTCTATAATTCTATTATAAAAAGTCTGTAAAAGTATAACAAAAACATGACGAAATATGATGTGGGGGGTAAACGACAAAAGTGCCAAAATTTCATTACATTCACTTTAATGAAACTAATTTTTAGGTTTATAACAGCAGAATTGGTTCCAACAGAATACCGCTCAACCTGTCAATCTATTGCTCTTTCTCTAAATCATCTCGTGGCTTTTGTGTTGACTTTGTTAGTACTCCCTTTGTATGACACTTTGGACTCTTTCGCTCTACTCATTTTGTTTGTCATTCCCACTATGATTGCTCTTTTTGTAGTCTACTTGTGGTTGCCAGAAACTAGAGGTAGAGATATTCAGAAAGTGATAGAACACCTGCAAACAGGAAATAGAGGTGACAGCAGAAAAGTGGAAAGCTATGAAATGAGAACGAAAGTCTTTGAAAAAGACATTATTTCATAATTTCTCAATATTGTCCTTATAAATTTCCAGTCTTTTTGTCTCAAATACTTTTGTGGTAGCTTTTTGTAGAATTTTGATTGTCACTTTTTTGAGTAGCTGCTTCTCTTCTACACTGTACGACCAGTTGGATATGCGTTACAGACTTATCATTGGCAACTTCATGCTGTTTAAAAGTTTTTATCACTAGTGCCATTAAATATTATCTGAACATCCTTTGCCCTCAATCTTTTTGCTACATCATATGGTCTTAATAATGAACGAGGCAGGTGTAATTTACAGGCGCTTAAGATCTTTAGTTTTGACCATTTAAACTGGAATTCAGGCTTAGGAAGAAGCCCTATCTTTTTGTTTTGAAATCTAGATTTTTTATATCACCTGTATTTTGCACCTTTCTTGTGCGCCGGACCTTCCAAGTGTGCCCAAATTGCTCTTTAATTAGTCCAGCTGCCATAATTTTCGGCATGAATAAAGTTTGGTTTTATAATTGTCAGAAAACATAGAAACGATAATTGAACGTGTCTTTTAAGTCTTTTACACACTATTTAATTACTACCTTGACATCAGCAACCAAATAATAAAATGTCATTGTAGTCTAGGCTCCACACTACTTTGTCAGTGCATAATAAACGATCGTTTTTGGCGCCTTATAAATTGTATTAACATGTTAATTTAGGTTAAAAGATTTATCGTTTGCCAGCCAAGTAGGAAGCAGTTTTTTAAGTAGAAAGGGATTATGCTCCAGAATAGTCATTGAAGTAGTATCTAGGAGCGCACTTCGTTGTTCTGTTGTTAAATAAAACATCACGAAAAAAAAAACGATCGTTTATTATGCACCAACACAATTATTACAAATCGTTAGTCAAAAAGAAGAAGAAGAGGGAAAAAATAACTAAAGAGAGAGAGATCAAATGCCTTTTCACAGTTCAAGCTAGCAGGCAACAACTCCTCCCACTTGTCAATCGATTGTGATGGGGTAATTATAGTAAAAAACCTTTTGCAGGTTTTTCTCACACCTTGAGTTATTCCAACTATTTGGCAAGGCAATACTTGTCTTTTTTTAACATCAGTCAAAACGGCAGCTATGGATGGAGTTCACCAAGAACAATGTGAAGGGCTAGAAGCCATTTTGAACAATGCAAAATTGTCAGATGCTGCTATGGAGGAGGCTATTCGTCTCCTTTATGGCAAAAGACTTCCGTTGGTTTTCCAAACAAAATTTTGGAGTGTGTGCGTTTTTTTCAGACAACTTGCTTTCGACAAACCCTTGTTGGATTTTGCGAGAGAAAACGACTTCGATTTGCAGGGTTACTCTATAAATGCTCAGCCAGAGCAGTGTCGCAATCCCAGAAAGGTTATTTTTCTTGTGGAAGGGTTCTGACTTTTTGGAAAATATTTTCGTGTGCGCTCCTGTAAATTTGTATGATTTAGGTGACAGTAGCTGCCATACAAAACAAAATAGTACTGCCCACCAGTGCTCCAGTCAATGATCAACGATATTCTATACATCAGGTTTTAAATGTCGCAAAATTACGCTCTTCTTTAATACTTAAAAGCCACTCCAGAGGGTTGGACTAATGATAGAGACAGCGGCAAGGGCTGGTGCTAAAATTATATGTAGGTTTTTTTTACAGCTTCTGGCAGGGGTTGTCGGGCGAAAAGCTTGGTAAAGTTTGAAGCTAAATAGAAATTTGACTGTACTGTATTATAGTAACTCTCATCCCTCACCCAAAAAAGACGTAATATACTCCTCGCCTCCCATACATCCATACCTGAGACAATGAAATGGATGCATGAAAATAGCATGCATGCCAGAACTTCTTTATGCGGTAGAGCTCAGTTGGCAAAACTATTTTCAAGATCGTCTCTTTTCCTACAGATTGGACCATCCTTAAAAAGTGGCCCATTACTTGTCCCTTCGATCCCTATACTGTGCTTCATGCCTTTAAAAATGGTCAAAAATGCTTCTTATATGGTCAATGTACCCAGAAAGGCCAAGTAGTTTAAGTGGGCGTTTATATCACTTTGGGGGGGGGGGGGGTGATGAGGGGTAGGTGGTTGTATAACCATTGGAGCGGCGGATCTTATAACAAAGTAACATTAAAATCTTTGTCTTTGATGTTATTTTCTTCCTGAAATACTGTTTATACACACAAATTTTTCAAGTACTCAGCTTTTTAAAGAGTACACGCATAATTGAAATTAAATAATTGCGATTTCAGGCATGCAAGAAGCTTGGAGTAGGTTCCTTCAACCCATATTTTAAAAGTTTTATTACTTTTGTCAAAACTCTCGAGTTTCAGCAATGCCCTTTGCTTTCTGCACAAGAGAGTAAGTGAAACTACACTTTTCCAAAACTAGTAACGTGTCAAATTTCACGAAAAAGTTGAAAGTGGAGTAGTTGCTTACCTCTTTTTAAAAGCTGTCAATATTTACCTTCATTGACTTGTAGACGTTTGCCATGGACGGAATTTGCAGAGTCGGCGGAAAATGGCCCAACAACCAAGTTCCTCAAACAGGTTTTTTGTTGTTGGTTTGCAGAGCTGTGTAAAAGGGAGTAGCTTCAGCTTGCCAGCAAGTGGTCAGTCGTCATAATTTCTCCAATTCTAGAAAGAGACGAGGAAATAGACGACACAATATGGAATAAGTTTTTATTTCTGCACATAAACGCTATACCGAGTGAAGCAAAAGTTGCCGACCACTTTGTGATATCTAATTATGATATGTGCTCTGCCAAACAGTGCTTGGTGTCATCTGAAAGTGCTTTTTCTCCCGTACAAAATGGTATATAACTTTATTCAAACAACAAAAACTATTCAAAATGACCACCATTAGATGCAATACATTTTCTTAACCCTTCTAGAAAAATGTCGATGGCTCTTGGTATCATATCGAACAGAACGCGGCGCTATTCTCCCTGTAACGAATTCTTCAACTTTACGATTGTTCTGTGAGGCTTTGGGCATCCCTTTTTCTTCAGTTCCGGCGACACAAAGTAGTCCATCATGGTGAGATCTGCTGAGATCGACGATCTTGCGCTGGCTTTTCCCTTGATGATGGAGCTTGATAATCGCCGGTCTCAAATTGTTCATTTCTAAAAATAAATTTAATATATACGAGAGTCACATTATATATCTAATAAAAGAGAAGAAAAAGAGCTTTCAAATTGCAACAAACACTCTGTCTGATAGAGCACATATCATAATTACAAATCACAAAGTGGTCGGCAACTTTTGCCTCAGCCGGTAATATTAGCTTGGCTAATACATTCGCGAATGAACTTGATTTTTAATCAAAAACTTTATTTTATTTCTTCACTTTTCCCATTCTCTTGAGATAATTCTCAATTATACCATGAGCACACCCCATATGTTTAGCCAATTCACGAGTTGTGTCGGGATGGGTGAATCAGGGTTGAGTTGAGCAGAGGTTTCCAAAAATCTTTATTTTAACCGAACTAACTGTAAAATTGAGGTCAAAGCGTGTACGAAAAGAGACTGAAAAACACATTATGCACATCACCAATTTCTAATGTGGTTGGTTTTACACACAGGTGTGATCATCTCTCACACCGGCAAATACATTGGCAAGACAAGAAAAAACCACATTCCACGTGTGGGCGATTTCAACGAGGTAAAATAAAAATTTTCAACTTCGAAATGACGAGTAAAAAATTTTTTTTTCACTTTCTTCTAGTCGACTTATTACATGGAATCCAATCTTGGTCATCCAGTTTTTGAAACTGTTTTTGGTGAGTTCATTAGCCAACACAAGTGGTTTGGGAAATAAAAAATTGGTACTACAGTCAAAACTCCCAATAACGTAAGCTCCGATTAACGTAAAACTCTCATTAGCGTGACTCTGGAGTCAGTTTGGTTGGTGTTCAAAGAAACCCTTCTAAGAGACATTCCCATTAACGTAACTCTCATTAACGTAAAACTCTCAACAAGGTAACTCTCCAGCCGGTCCCGGCCCAATAAGAGACCTTCTCATTAACGTAAAAGAGTTGTCTCAACACAAAAATTTCAACTTTTCTAATTTTTAGAAGCTTTTTTGTGTTCAAATGTGCTTGCATTTTGTCACCATTTTCTTCTCCTTGTTTTTTGCTGAAATTGCTGCTTTATTTTTCTTTTAAAGATGGCAACTCCGAGTATGAAGCGCCGAATCATCACTTTGGATGTAAAATTGAAAATCATTGATGCTTCAGCAAGAAAATCAACCTGGCAATCTCAACAGTCCAGACAATTGTCCAAAACAAGGTAGATATTTTTAAGGCAATTGATGAAGGAGGAGAAGCAAAGCGTTTTCGAATTCAGCCAGTGAAGCAGGAAAGTCTAGCAACGTAAACTTAACGTAACCGTTTAAAAAGATCTTTTCATGCTCTTGGTCTCTTTATAGGATTTCTAGGGTACCATATTTCCTTTAAAAAGTGCCTAATTTGGGTCGGTGACAAAACCCGGTAGGACATAATACAGGATGGTCTATATATACACCATGTCCCAGGCTGTCTTCTGTCCAATCCTCCCGCTTATTTTGGACAGAGGTTGAAAAAAGGCCCCAAGGCAGGCCTGTGTTTAGAAAAAAATTCTCCTTCGCCTCCGGCCTCCGGTGGAGGCGAAGGAATTGGTTTCCCCTCCGGGGGATTCCTACGTAGGCCAGCATAGGCCTGCCCCAAGGAAATACGGCAATCTAAAAATTTTTTCCAAAATTTTGAGGTAGGATAGCAGTGAACATTTGCTATGGACGTCATCATCCACAAAACTGGTAGTATAGCCAATAATTTATTGTCATTTCCAACAAAAACACTGGTTACTAAAGGCTGATGTTTGCATTAAACGGTGCAGAAATTATTTTCAATCCTTCAGCAACTATAAATGGTTTGTGTTTGCAGCCTCTTTCTTTTTTTTTTTCAATCCCGTGTGCTCAGGTTTGAGTGAGGCTTTATGGCCTGTTGAAGCCCGCAACGCAGCCATTGCCAACCACGTCTACACTGTAGGCATCAACCGAGTGGGTGTGGAAGTATTTCCCAACGAGTTCACTTCAGCCAATGGGAAACCTGGTTGGTTGACCATATGACATTGTTTAGAAATGG
>BBSZ01011198.1:0-23709 GCA_000981365.1 Subanguina moxae | reverse complement strand
CCACCCAAATTGTACCTAAGACAATAAGCTACAATTTAAGTGGTAAATTGCCCAAGAATTGTCTGGAGTAAGTGGGTCAAAAACACAATGCCAAAAACACGATTTGGAATTGGGGGAGGGCTTATTAGAGAAAATACGCTAAACAAAAAAGTGATTTTTGGAAAGGGTAACAACATTTTCATTTTTTTATGACTAATTTTACAGCTAGCTAGTTTTTTTTTTGTAATACAGCCAACTAACCTGAGCTTTGGATTTGCCGACCTTAATAGGGAGTGGAGGAGCTTGGGTGGTGTCCACAAGAGCAGTTTTGTCGGTGGAGGCGTTGGAGGGAGGCTTTGTCGTGCTCTCTTCTTCGTCATAGTTGTCTCCCTCTTCTTCCTTATCACTGTCCTAAAATAATCAAGCTAGTGCGAATAAGTGCAGTTATAAAACTTTTTTCAAGATAATTTAATTAAAGTTCTAAAATTTTGTAAGACAAATACATTCGGCTTTGTCGGTAGGTGAGCTAACCTATTCGCCAAAGTTTTTAAATCTTTTTAGATAAAAAGAAGTTTTTCATTTAGAGACTCCTCAATGTCGAAAACACTCCAGGAGTCCAAATCTAAACGGCATTTAAAAACTTAGTTAGTCGTTGAGATATGATCAAAGGCAATTGTAAACTGAGTTTTATATCTTAGTCTCTTCTAGTTTTGATCAAATCTCAGCAACCAAGCTATTTTTGAAATTCCCTATTCAAATTCAAATTCTTGATGTCTTTTTGCCTACTGGGCAACATAATATTTTTTATTAAAACTTCTGAGAAAAAATTTCAAAAAATATGGTGGTTTCCCGTAAATTCGTCATTATTTGTTGGAATTTGTCTTGCAAATTCGTATTTCCTAAAACATTTTGCATACCAGGGTGCCTTGGAATAATGAATTCAGCGGTAAATGCGAGACTGATGCATAAAAATTAGAACCATATTAAAATGGCCATATACCTACACTTACATAGTTGTCGGACTGAGATTCCTCATTCTCCTTGTTCTCCACAGCACAGTCGTCAGTGGGAGGTTCTGGATGGACTCGCTGTACACTCAACACCAACTTGTCGTGGAAGGCTCTGAGACGGCTGGAGCGCAGGGATAGCTTGACCAGCCAGTTCACAAGGCTGCCCACAGTTAGAGCATTCAAAATGATTAACCACCACCTGGAAATGGCATATAAGTGAATAAAAAGAAATAAATTTCCAATAAGTCCCTCGATTGTCATATTAAAAAAGGATACAATCTCGTATACTGGTTACACTCTCGATGATCAAACCCCATGCGACCGAGTCTTAGGGCTGGATTATGGGGGGATGACCGTGTGAGAAAACAAAAGTGTTAGTAAAAAGACAAGATTTTGCAAAACAAATCGTGAAAAAAATACCAGAGGAGCACAAAAATTTTTTCGTTGACCATATTGCCAGCTAGGACGCACTGCACAGTGTACTTCTAAAAAGATCAGAATTGATATCGCAATTCAAAGAAAAGTTCATCGAAAAGGTAACCTACTTGGATATGACCACCACCGGCTTGACGCACTTGCAGGTCGCACATGGTTACGCGGGGGAAGAGACCAGTGTCCAGCCAGGACTCTCCGTTCCTCAGGGCATTTAGAGTGGAGAAGCCCCAAATGTGACTGCTTTTGCCAAGGAATCGGCCGAGCAAGTAGAACTGAATAAATAAGTTTATACGAAAACTAACAAAAAATGAAAGAAAAATTTTTGTTTCCACTTCTATCTAGAAACTTTTGTTACACAAGCGTGCTGGATTAACAGAGGTTTCTATGAAGTGAATAACAGACCTGGATCAAACTGTTGCCAATGAACAGAATTTTGACCGCGCAGTACAAGAGCGCAAGCGAGCGCTGGGCAATGAAGCGGTAGACCTTGATTGGCAACTTCATCCCATCTCCATACTTGTCGTCCAGGCAAACCTGCAAATAGTCCAAAGCTACAGTCTAGGGTAGTCGGGTATCCGAAATTTTCGGGTAACCGCAGCGATACACAAAAAAACTGAATTCTGGCTTCAATTAACCGAAAATTTTACCAAAAAATTTCAAAAAAACCGGAACCGAAATTTTCAGGTACCCGAACCGTACCCGAAAAAAAGAAGGTTTCGGCTGCATTTAACCGAAAACGAGTAGCCGAACCAATAACCTTACAAAAGTCACTTTTTCATAGTTAATCGGGAAAAAAAAAATCATTACCGTATTTCCTTTAATAAATGGGCTCGCTTACCTCCTCCTAAATTTATGAGCATGTTATATATTACCAAAATTAAGGGTAGAGTCTAGGCTACACTTTGGTATATAACATGCCTTAGAGCCGCCACAAAAATGTATGTCAAAAACACAACACCACAAACACGTTTTTAGGATTTAGGAGAGTTAGTATTAGAGAAATTACGGTAATCTTTTTTGTTTTTTGCCTACTTTTTATAAGTCTAAAAACCAACTTTCATGTGGTGAGCAATGTTGCGCCGGTCCTTGCTGTCCATACTGGTGGCAGAAGCGGTCGCTTCACGAGCCATCGAGAGCACTGTTTGAACGGGTATTCCTACAAAAGATGATCAACTTACACAATTTTTTTTGAGGAATAGGCCAGAAAAGAAGAACCAACCAGAGATAGTTCCGTCCAATGCCTTCCAGAAGAAGAGTGGGGCCATGAACATCAGGCCTTGGAGAATTAGGATAAATGGCATCCACTAAAAATCAAATTTTAGAAGTTTTAAAAGAGTACAATTTTACCGCACTTGACTAATCTTTTGAGCAACTTCACAGTTATCTTTATCATTTCTCACTTAAATGACTATTTCTACAGTTATTCTTTTTACAGTTAGCTTCAAAGATAACTACCGTATAACCTCTATTAATTTTCGACCCCCTCTCGCCACAATGGTGGATGGTCAAATACTTTTATGGCTCAACTACCTGACAATTAGGCACTGACACTATATTCAAAAATATGGCTCTGAGCCGTAAAAAGTTGTTGACCACCGACCGCCATGACAAGAGAAGAGGTAGGATTGATAGAGGCTATACGGCATTTTCATAGTTGAATTTATTATTCACCAAAAAATCCAATTTTTGATTCATATTTACTGTTAAATATTCTAATAGTTAGCCATTGTTCCACAATGAACTTCAAAAGTAACCAACCTGGTAATAGCTAATCTCTTGCTGCTGCACCAACTCAGTCCTATTGTAGGGCACTCCCTTTTGCTGCATGGGAATGTAGTAGGTATTCTCGACCAAGCAGTAGTCGTGAGCATACTGTACCCACCCCCTCCTCCATTCGGCATTGCCCCAGCAGTGGATTGGATTACCCATGTAGTCCTAAAACATAATATATAAAGTAAATAATAGAAAAAACGATTTCTATCGATTTTACTGAGCTACCAAGGGATGTACGGTGACTTCACCAAACTTTTTCAAACTTTTCCTTGGCAATTTTAATAAAAATCTTATACTTTAAAGAATTTTTATCTGATACCACCGGGAAAAAGAGCTCAAAAGGTGTAACTTAAAAACAGAAGTTCAAAAATTGACTTCTTGCTGATATATGATTAGAATTAGGAGAGACGAAGCTAAAAGCTGAGTTCACGGCTGGCTTTGATCATACCTCAACAACCAAGCCATTTTCGAAGTTTTTTTTTATTTTAATTCGAATGACTGAGGTCTTTTTGCCTGCTGGGCTGCCGCATAATATTTTTTTTTTAATATAGGATTCTTAATATTAAAAAATTGCAAAAAAGAATTTAAAAAAGTCTAGCGAGCTGGCCAGCCCCTACCCCGTTGTTTGAACCATTGATCTAGCAAACCATCAATAACAATGCTTCTTACACTTGTATAATATAAAAAGAAAAGTAACTCACCCTAGCAAAGCATGCGATGGCCGACACAAACAGGGCCAGACTGGTGATCCGGCTGTTGAGCATGTCGACAAAGTCCTCTCCTCGCGGAGCCTTCAAAAACTTGAGCATATTATCGACGAACTTGAGTGGGGCAACCATGTCGATGTCTGAAGCCATTCTTATTGATAGGAATAATTATTATAATAGCAAGTTTATTATTTAGAGATAGAAATATGATTGAATTAGCCAG
The DNA here is from genome assembly GCA_000981365.1 of Subanguina moxae. Taxonomy (NCBI): domain Eukaryota; kingdom Metazoa; phylum Nematoda; class Chromadorea; order Rhabditida; family Anguinidae; genus Subanguina; species Subanguina moxae. Next base: position 19,582 of record BBSZ01011198.1, on the reverse strand, counting down.
AGTTTTACTTGTGCTTTGGGTTTAAGAAAAGGTAGAAGATGATCTGAGTCATCACAAAGGAAGGGAGTAAATGCCGCAAAGAGAGGGTTAAGGAAGTCATTGACATTGAAAAAGATAAGCTTAATTGCTCGGCAATCAATGAAATGATTTGCTTATTAAAAGAAAAACTGGCACAGTATCTTATCTTAGATGCTGATTTGATTAAGTGTGGTTATATCTTGATTGGAAGGTCAGAAATACAAAAATTACAATACCGTATTTACTCTATTAAGCGGGCATGCCCGCTTATTTTTCGACCCTTTGCTAGGGGGTCTGCTTATTAGAGGGTGCGCGCTCATTAGAGGGTGCCCGCTTAATTTTCGGCCTTTTCTCGTATCATAATTCAAATTTTATTGGGAAACACAATGAGATAGATCTCAAACGACTCAGGAAGAGCTGCAAATTCATTAGCTAGGGTGCCCGCTTATTAGAGGGTGCCCGCTTAATAGAGTAAATACGGTAAGTTGGTTATTGGGACAGCTCAAGAAGATCGAAACTTGTGCTTTCTACCCAAAAAAATAAAGTGGACATGAAATGTTTCGGGCGTTTGATAAAATAAATTGAAATTATTTGCATGCAAGAGGATCCAAATTGAGAAAGAGTCTCTCTCTTTACTACAATAGACACATTTAGCAACTATAAAAGACTAAAGAACCATGTTTGCCAGAGGATTCTAATGAGGAGGGGCAAAACAGTTGGCGACAAGTTTTTTTAAAGATTTTCATATTTTTGAGTAAAAATAGTTGTTTTTGCAAATATTTTTTTATTCTGAGGTTCTCAAGTAGTCAAAATGTTCTTAGGAATTTGAATATAAAAGTAGAATTGCAAAAAGTGGCTAGTTTGCCGAGATATGGCAGCAAGTAAGGTGGTTACTCTTTCAAAATGTGGGTAGTGGTAATAGTAGCCAATATTTGATCATATCTCGACCAGGGGTATAAGGGAAGTAAAATTTTGAAAATAGAAGTTGGAAGTGGAAGTGAAAAAAGTGTGGAATAAATGGAAGTGGAATTCCATTACACCCCTGATCTCGACAAGCAAGCCACTTTTTAAAATTCTCCTTTCAGATTAAGTTTCCTGAGTTCTTTTTGTCTACTTAGCCTAGTTTTTGCTTAGCTGTTCAAAATAAAAACTTGTTACAAAAGTTGGCAAAACTCGTGCATTGTTGGAGCCCGAAACATGTATCAAGTTCCCACTTGACACATAGCCATTTTTTGATGTCTAAAACCGATGCTTTCATCTAAACTAAAATTAAATTCACTGCTGTCAAACCTACTTAAATTCGTCCCTAATAAAAAAAAACAAAAAAATTCCAAAATACCACTGTAAAGCACATCTAGCGCCCAAAAACAGCATAATGAATATGACAGTCGCAAAACAAAACTTACAATTAAACACTCAAAAAGACAGGCACAAATGTTGTGTCACCACAAAAATCTCCTACAGTAAACCAAATAGGAGCAGCTTAATACCAAAGCACCAAAATGTTGTCACAAGCACAAGCCAAATGCTCAATCCCCCTAAATGAACAGTTGCTCCATTTGTGGTGGAGTATGAGTGTAATAGGGGGTTTCATTTTCGCCTGCTTCAACATTTTTTCGCCTATTCGCCAGCCTCTTATTTAGAGAAATAGAAATCCTATTACTTTTTAACAAATTTTAATGGTAGGCAGTGTCTGCTAGAGCAACCAGACATTCAATGGCCAGCACGCATTGTTGTCGGGGCAGCTTGGCCGACTGTAATCATCCTTTTTGATCTTGCAGGAATTTTCTACGTGATTCTCCTTTTTTTTGCTTGTGATATATCGAATGTTCGAGAATGAATGGGTATGCAATGTTTTACAGCAACTAAGAGAGATTTTTTGATATTTGTGTGTGTGGTTGGAGTGGAATGCGATGAGAAAGCAAATGGTTGTTGGCTTCCGGCACAGCTTTTTTGTGTTTCCATTGATTTTTGGAAATTAATCTTTGGACATGAAAGTGAAAGAATAATGGAAATATGGCTGCTCAAAAATCAATTTACCCTACTTTCTATAGCTGTTAAATTGGCTTGGTAATTGTTATAAGTCAAATAATTATCCATAATTGGCCAAAAGTTGCCTACAGTCGAGTCTCAAATTGAGATATGTTTCTCTAGGGCCATACTGTAAGATGAGGGTACATTTACCAAGTAAATACACTATACTATGTCTTTTGTGAAGTACATCATACGTCGAAAATGTTAAAAAATGGATTCTAGTAGTCCACATAATCTCCACGATCACCTACTTAGAGAAACAAGAATGGGGAACTAATACAAATGGCGGACCGGCTTCTTGAATAGCTTTCATAAGCAATGTGAAAATTTGAACACAACAGCTGCTAGCGTACACATTCATTTGGCTGCAACTTATTTTTCGCTGGAAATTTTTCGTATTGTAAAAGCATCCTTGTGTGGAGGATATTAAAAGCTCCAAACAAACATACAGAGGCGAACTTAAAGCAGATTTCAAAATGGTCATGGACTAAAACTTTCAGGTTTGGTAACCTTCAGAATTTTTGCCTTTTCATCCCCTTTTCTATTATTGCACTCAAGAGTAAGCTTGGTGCCTTCATTCGCGAAGTGGCCGAATATCAGTTTAGAGACTCCCAAACCCTTTTTCCTGTACTAATTAGGGCATTCTAAAAGAAGGTTTGACCGTTTTATAGGCTATTTTTCTAGTTTTCGAAAAATTTGGAAAGCACTCTATAAAACGGTAATTCATCCCTATCAAACCTTTTTTAGAATACCCTAATTAGTACAGGAAAAAGGGTTTCAGAGCCGGAAAGTAAGAAAAAATTTTACATCAAGTGGTCATTCACTTGGTTTGGTAACCGCTGCTAGCACACTCACACCATCTTTATTCATCTTCTAAGCATCTTATTTGAGGCTTTTTAGAAGATGGTGATAAAAATGTAAAGCCTGAGTCACAATGGACGCGTTTGGCTGTCGCGTTTAGCCTTCCCTTGTGACCACCAAAATGCGACAGCCAAACGCGTCCATTGTGACCAAGGCTTAAATGCAAAAAGGAAAAGAAAAGTAAAAGAAGCAAACAAAGAATTGATCAGAGATGAAAAAAACACTTTAGTCTGGAGTGTTATTTTATGTTTAACGCCAATTCTTGTCGCACATAGTCGCGGACAAAACTTCGTACGCACCGGTCAATTTTTAGGGTTTGATGATGGAAGTAAAAAAAATGGTGCCTTCAACCAACTTTTTGAGTTTTATCTGACAGATATCCTCCAAAAATTCTAGAAAATGCTATTAACTCCATGTTTCGCGTAACTTGAAGGGGTTTAAATAAGACTATAAGTTTCCATCTCGACCCAAATGACACTATCTCTTTTCATGAAGAAAACGAAACAGAAAATTTACAAAATACTACTGCCAAAAATCATATTTTCAACAACTTAAATGTAAAAAGGGATCTAGATGACTTCTTAAATAAATTAAACAACCTATATGCATAAAAAAGCATAGAGATGATTCACAAAAGCACTTTTTTATTATTTCATTATATTGACAACATTTTGAGTTTTTTTCGGTAGCTACAAATAAACAGGCATGTTATTTTGCATCATCATTTTGTCTTGTATTTTTTATTTTTCTGATTTCTGTAGCTAAAGGAAGCTTTATTTTGGAATAAGTTGTGAAGAAGGTTTTGAAAATTTTGCCTTTGCTCGACCAAGCTGGTTTTCTAACATTTTTTGCTGATGCTTTATGTAGTATTTATTACAGAATATATGTTTTTTCACTCGGGGTTTAGCCTTGGGGTCCAAGGCTAACCGAGCCTGAAAGGTTGCTGGATACTCTATGATATCAACTCTTGTTATAACCACCCGTTTTGTCGGTTTTCTATTGAGAAAGGCACTCTCGATATAACACTTACCCTTAAATTTTACAATAAATTTAAAATATAAAGTCCAAACATCAATATTTTTATTTTTAGTTTGATTTTTACTTTTTTGCGGCCATTTTTTGTATTTTATGCTGCACTTCTTTGCTGAAACTTTTCTTGTACTTTCATAGATGACTGAAGACTGAAGTAGAAGGATTATATGCGGAAAAATTAATTTTTCTTTTTTTTTTTAGGTGGTTTTTTTGAGTAAAACTGACGTAATGGAGATTGTCGAAGAGTTGGAGTCGTCGCCAGTAACTTCTCGAGAAGCAGCTAAAGCATTGAAAATTCGACACTGCTCAGCTATAACAGCTATAACACCCCCCCCCCCCCCAAATAAAATCGGAGCTACTAGGACATACCCCTGCCCCAAAATAAAGTTTACCAAAAGTGCTTAGACACCATTTTTAAGTAACAATTTCAGCATGGCCAAAATAGTAACTTAAAGGAGATAAGTGGCTGAATTGGGATGGGAAGAGAGTCATAAGGGCAACTAATTTCAAACGCCATTCACCTGTCTCTCTCTCAATACAGCCCTCAACCCCTGTAAAATAGTCTTTTCGTTCGTTTTTTGGCATAAATTACACTTAAAAATGGTTATTAGACACTTTGCGAAAAATCGATTTGTGGACGCGATGTAACCGAGTAGCTCACAGGATTGGGGGAGGGAGGTACAACCGAGTAGTGCCGAAAATTCTTTAGCACTATGTGGATTGCAGCGAAAAACTACGAAATGCAGCAGATCTGCAACCGACTAGATGATATGTTGGCCAAAGAACGCCTTGATAATTTAAAAGAAAAAAACGTCTCAACTACTCTGTTTTGGACACGTGATGTTATGCTTATTGTCTGGTGTATGTATAGTGCTGTTGCTTTAATAACCTTTACTTTTGATGGAAAGGCCGTGGAAGCCGTTAAAGTAGCGCTTAATATAACGACCTGTCATTAAATTTCTTGAAAATGACTCTGGCTTTCGACGTAACCACCCTCGTTATAATGACCCCGAAAAACGTCTGCTGGGTAAAAAAACATGTTTTCTGTGCTCTAAAACTCATAAAAACCAAAAAAGATATTTCTGGTTGGTTTTTGGAGGGCACTAAATAAGGAAGTTTGGTCCTTTTTGTTGGGATTGTTGCCTGGAAAATTTTTCTCCAACCCCAAATGCAGACCACCTTTTTGCAATAAAAGTTTCTTTGGTGAAATAACTTCCTGCTACTAACCAGCTTTCTCATTAACATATGCAAGATGGTCATCAACGAAAGAAAATTTGTCTGGCCCGATCGAAAGGCACACTTTTCACAGCAAAAGCGGTACAGACAAAAGGGGGAAAATGCAGACAACAAAAGACAAAGTTTTAATTTAGGCAACTGAGAGTGCAAGTCTTTTGTCCATATTTAGCACAAAAAAAAAGGAAGGAATTTTGGTTCAAAAAGATTAGAAAATTGTGGTTTTGGTAGAGTGAAATGGAGCAGATGTTTACAGCCCATAATTCAATTTTTGGGTAGCACATTAAAAAAAAATTTGGGTTGATACAAATAAAGTGTGCAGAGAATCACACTGTCTTTTGAATCAATGGAAAATATATTTCCTTGTTTATCAGCCAGCTGTCAAAAATTGGGGAAAGTAGCGTGGTATATACCTTACTAGGCTGGTTTACTAGGCTTGTCACTACAGGGTGAGTCAAAAACATTACCACAGTGAAAAACTTTGGCAAGCTAGTGTTTGGCATGATTTCCCTGTAGTTTTAGCCACATACTATCCAAACAATGTGGATGTTTACTTGGTAGATTTAGATGTCCACTTGGTGCAAATTTTTTATTTTTTATTTTACACCAAGTGGACATCCACTTGGTTTGGCTGGTGCATGGACAAACACCTAAACTTGTGAGAGTTTCTTCCAGGACAAACCAAAACAAAAAAATGAGCAAGAATAAACAGGCCTCCAAGAATGTTAAACTAAAAAAAATTAGCCTAAGAATTGCAAAATTTGCATATTGCAATCTGGCTAAGAATTTGAACTTTGCAACTTTGCGCTTTGCAAACTTGCAGTTCGTAAAAATTGGCCCCTGAAGCCTAAGCAAATTTTGGAGAGAAGAGAATCTTTTATTTTGTCGATTTGATACGATGTCCGTATCTCTACCTTCACCATCTTTAGGTTTCTTCTTCCATCTACATAGCAATAATGCGGTGAATTTTAGTTCTGTAATTGTTATGAAGTGTAATGAAAAAGTGTTGTCTGAAAGATCATCTTTATTAGACATGGTTTTCTTACCTCACTCTATACAAAGGCTAATAAATAGTAGGACAATGGAAACTCATAAAATCCTTATATTCTTTCAGAAAAGTTGCGCAATACACTCTTGCAATCACTGGGCTATTGATTGAGTAAATATCTTCTTAGTTTCGCGTTCTTTTAAGCCACACTCTACAATAACGATCACTTCATTCCATTCGACAGCTAATGGTTGCTTGCTTGATGGTGAGTTCTCATCCGTAGAATTGCAGCTGAAAAAGAAATTTGTCAGCAACGAGAAAACAATTTTTCATCGAAGTCATTTACACTTTTGACAGCTGGACACAATTGGAAATAGTCGCTCTCCTTACATTCTTTCGGCTTAAATAGACATCAGTTTGTCGCAGCTCTTCTTTTGAAGCCAGTGAATTGAATTTCATCTTGGAAACCAAATCATTTGGCTTCATTAAACAGAAATCCAAGTCTCCCTTGAGAAGATGTTTGCGACCAATTCTCATTCTAGCTCCTATTTGCATCTTAACTTGTTCCGAAACACTAAAATACAGCGTGCAATCGTCAAATCATTACTAAAAAATTCACCATCCTCGATACCAAAAAGGAACGCCATCAACTATAGGATTTTGCAGAGTTTGGCCTCCTCTTTCAAGCTTGGCAGTAATTGCAAAGATGGTTGGCTGGTGACACTTGGATAAAGCCCTTAATTGGTTTCTGAGTTCACGGGTCTTTATCAGGTATAAAGCCCTTGCATAGAATTCCACCTAAATGTAAGAAATTAGGCTGATATTTCTAAAAATATTCACTTCTTTTTGGCTTTCGATTTGGTTGAACAATCGATTGATCTGTCGCGTGAAACGAATACGCTCTTCCTCCGACAACGAACCACCATTAGACTTGGCTTCCTTCAAATTATTATTCGAACATGTCGGTTTCTTGAGCAAAAAATACCTCTTCTGCTAAACGTCTTTTGTAATTCTGGCCTTGAACAGAGAGTTGCTTCTTCAGCTCCTCTACTTGCCTGTGCGAGTGCTTTACAATTAAACAATACTTATGTTTTAACGCCGTGAATTCCTACATAATTAAAATAAGGTCAGCAAAAGATTAAGTAACTCCACTATAACCTGTCTGGTAAGATTATGTCTGCCAACTTCATTTCGAAACCCATGCCTTGTTACTTCCAGAGCTTCAGAAAGCACATCCATTTCCTGCTTGTTCAGTTCCAACTGCTTGGAAATCGCATCTCGTTGAGCTATCAACTCCTGTCGAAAAGTCAGAGACGCATTTCTTTCCATATGCAAATTGTTGTTCTCCTTTCCCAGAGCAGCTATTTGTGCTACGAGGTCCACAATCTGAGCTTCCAAAGACTCTTCCTTTTTTAGCTTAAGTCGTAGCTCACTAAGTCTTCCTTCCAGTCTGGAAAAAAAACGTAAAAAAACACAACCGTCAGAAATTAGTATGACCTGACATTGGTTGCCCAGAGGTCTGCATTATTGTTCTCGAGCAACTCATTCTTGCTTTGACATTTATCCAGTTCACTGCCCATGTTTTCCATCTGTTCCTTCAAATCGGCTAAACTTCTTTGCAGCTGATTTACCTTGAGAGCATTAGAACCACGAGGAGACTTGAGTATCATGGAAATTGGACTAGACTTGTAGATAAACATTTTCTTGGTGGTAAAACAACGATCCGGCGTTGCCAAGAAACTTTTTGCATCATAGTAAACAACACTTGCAGAAGCATCATATTCAGGAGACTCCATTAGGGAAGAGGTATCACCACCCGTATTGTTCGAGGATATCCACAAAATTTCGGGCCAGGCTTCTGGAGACGTCCATACTTCGTAGCTATCGAGATATTCTACCTATATAACTGGAACTCACAAAATTGCAAAACACTAATAAGGAACATTCACGAATTATATATTTTGTTTTGAAAACTCTAAAAGGCCTATCTTGTATAGTATGGTCTATTTATTATAAAGGCGTAAGGTGTACGTTTCAGGCGTACGTTTCAGAACCTTTAAATCTAAATTTACAGCTCGTGGATGTCCCTTATAAAAGAACGTACCATTTCGGCTATTTTCGAGTGGCTCTTGAATGGAAGTAACTCAACCCACTCTTCAAATATAACGGTTCGTAGAAGTCGAAAAACATACAAAAGAGCAAGAAGAATCTGTAGGCAAGTAAGGTTGAAATGGACAAATCAAAAACCAAGACAACCTTGACAGACTCAATATCATCTCCTTGTTCGGCTAATTTCGGGTCCAATACACTATGGAAGCATGGTTGGAGACGTTGACGCAAAAAGTCGACGGTATGTGAGAAGCCAAAATCGTTATGATTGCAATACTGTAGGCGGCCAGATTGACTGAAACTGGATTAAAAGTAAATTAAACGGTAGAAAAATAAGACCCACATGAATTCCACAGCACTGTGCAGCAGATATTTCACCTCGGAGATCATCTTGCACTCCTCCAGCATCATTTTGCATGAAAAAATATTGAACTGAAAGGATGACATTGTAAACAACCAAATCTTGCTCAGTCTCTATCTTTAAAAAAAAAAAATAAGCCATCGTCTTACTGAGGTTTTGCCTTTTTAATGGTGAAAAGGGGTTGGTTATGCAACGTCAGTTTAAACGAGCTTCAATAGTGTTCAACAAAGATTAGGAGAGAAACACTTACAAAAGCAATTATAGCATCTCGCTTCTGAACCGCCACAGCTGAGCTCATGATGATGGTTCCAACCTTTGGCTAAAAACATTTTGTTATAGGTAGAGAAAAAAAGTGGTACGGTATAACAGCAACTCGCAACAAATTATGGCTCGCTACTATAACCTCCCTCAGATTTTAACGAGCTATGAGTGTTTTAAGAAGCCAATAGCCAATTCTTTACAACAGTTGTATGCAAATGGCATAAAAACCACAATCGAGGGAGAAAAAATCAAATTTTTACTCGCAAAAAAAAAATTTTGTCGTAAAAATTGAAAATGAGGTGGGTCATAATTATAACCCCCTTCGGGGTCTTTTGCGGAAAAAATAATTTTTGTTAAATCAAAAGCATCTATTTGAACAACAATACCAATTTAATAACCGGGCACACAACCAGAACGGTTAATAACCTGAAAAACAATTATTCATGCTGTCTAAGAGGTTCTGTAGCATATTTGGTTCAATTGCTTTTCACACATCAAGAGTTGCTTTTTTTATGTCCTCCATCTATCCGAACTGACAATTTCCTGCGCAGATACGACAGACGATGATTCTCCACAGGTTTTCCATCGGGTTAAGATCAGGTGAGCAAGCCAGCCACTCCAAAACATTGATTCCTCTTAAAGCCAGCCATTCCTTAGTGGCTACTTTTGGGGCGGGCGTATATCCTAGTAACGACAAAAAGTTTATGGCCGACCCATGCTATTTTTTAATTTTTCAGTGTTGGGTTCCAGCTGAATATACTGGAGCTTGGGAGAAGTACATAGAAAATTACTGTTTTGTGGAGTAAGTTATTTGACCGATAAAACTTTCCAGTGGTATAATCACTATCTCAAAATTTTAGGAATACCTATTTTGTCAATGGTGGGATTAATTCATTATTTAAAGCTATCAGTTTCATGTTTTATTTTTTGATTTTACAGGCACTAACATCCCGGAAGACAAGCGAGTGCGTCAAGACTATGAGCTGCGATACTATCAGTGGATTCCATACATACTGAGGTATGCCTGTGTAAGAAGCCTTTTTTACTTTTTCTCATATTTTCAGTCTCCAAGCCGTGTTATGTTTCGCTCCCAAATTCATCTTCAAAGTGCTCTACTCATTTAGCGGTATTTTTTTTCCTACTAATTCAACCGGAAATTTGCTGAAAATATGGGTTTCTTTTGAATTTCTTCAGATCTCCGAGTAACCGACCTCATTCAACTCGCCTATCGAGAAGCCAAAAACAAATTTGTGGATGCGGAATCAGTCTCAAGGACAATTGCCCAGAAGCTAGTGGCCAGAAAAAATACGAGAGGTCTGCCAAATTTTTCCTGCTCCACATGCCTATTTTACACGTCTTCATTAAATTTAATTAATTGCTCCAATTCAGTGCTCATCGCTTTCGATTGGTATTTGACCGCGATCTACTTTGTGATGAAGGTGTTGCTGATTAGTGTTTTATTAGTACAACTGGTCATTATGAACTACTTCATCGCCTCCACCGACTTCTTCTGGGGCTTCAACATCCTCTGGCAAATGGGTCAAGGCATGGACTGGAGAACTAACGGCTTCTTTCCAAGGGTATATTTCTGGTGGCTGTATAAATGGCTGCTGAAGGGCTGACAAATCTTACGTTTTTTAGGTGACCTTCTGTGACCTGCAAACTAGAGACATTGGGCAATCACGCCAACACACTGTGTGTTTAATTTTTTCATAGTTCACTTATTCATAATTCGTCTAGGTGCAATGTGTTCTGAGTTAGTTTTTTGCTGTTTTTTGGTTGGGAATGGATCAAAGTGTTTAGTGATCAACATGTTCGCCGAGAAAATTTACATTTTTTTGTGGTTGTGGTTTTTCATCTTCTTGTTTGTGGCTATTTTCAACTTCATGTTTTGGGTTTATCGAACAGTCTCTATGAGAAGCAAGGTCTTTGATTTTTTGATAAAATGTTTTTTTAGCTACTTAATGCTTTTAAGGTGTGTTTGGTGATGGATGCTCTAAAGGTGGACCACATTTTAAAACATTTTTTTTTCAATTTTCGTCTTGACAGCTGCACGATGTCCATCCCACCCGATCAAGTGCGCAAAATTTCGTCAGCTCCTTCCTCAAGTTTGATGGTGTGGTGGTTCTGAGACTCATAGGTGTCTATTGCTATAATAGTGCAAGGCTTTAGTTCTTCAAATACAATCTTTTACCCGAAAAAAGCTCAAGTTTTGTATTTTCGCGGCTTTCTTGCCCAACGTTTTTTTAGTGACACTTAATTAAAAAAGAGTGGTTTGGTTATTCCCTACATCTTTGGCTTTGGTGAAGTATTGGGCACAAGTAAAAATTCAAAAATTTATTTTTTAAGGCATGCCAGTGGAAAACATGTCCTCAAGAATCCGAATTAGAAAGCAGAACTTGCGAAAGCTGCTTACTGACTAAAATGTGGCTGAACATAAGCCAGTCGATGTTTCATCATCACAGTTTCTCTTATATTGTGTAACTCGATATCCAAATGACTTTTTAAAGTTTATCTTTTGAATTCGCATTCCTGGAGACATTTTGTCTGTTTGAGTGTCTTGAAAAAAAAAGCCGTAAAAAATCGAAAATTTAAGGGCTTTTTAACATCAATCTTTATTAAAGAGAGTGAGTATCTACAATTTTCAGACTCTAATGCCGGCTATGTGCAGATGGCGGACATTCTGTATCAGCTATGGACAAATTTCTATGTGTTGAAGACTGGTTTAATCAACTATGTCTCACCTCCGATCATAAATTCGGAAATGTTGCCAAAGAAGAATTAGAAAGCTGGTTTATCTCAAACAGTGGCTCTATTTTGTCACTTGAAAGATAAGAAAGGCCTTCCTTTATTGCTTTGTTCAACTATTTTTGCCGCTAACTCTTTTTTTTTCACTAACAACCTTGCTAACAAAAATTGTCTCGATTTTAACATTTTAGTTATTTTTATTGTTGCAAAGAAATAAAATTTTGCTTAAAATACTAACAACTTTTGTATTTTGCATTTAGCAAGAATGTAACGAAGGTGCTGTTGTTCAAAAACCGTTCCGGCAACATCAAGTCAGTTGATACCTCGTCGGAAAAAAGACCCAGGTCTACAGACTGCAAAAAATGGAAAATGGAAAGAATTATTAAAACCACTTAGATAATCAAGTTCGAACATTTCTTTGGGTAAATGATCAAGTGACGGTGCATAGTATACACCGCATACAACCGATACTTAAGGAGCTGAACTTGTGAGAAAAGTCATCGGTTTGTTTCCCACTTAAAATAATGTTGTTTATAATAATGTTGTTTGTACAGGTACATTTCTCGGGAATAACATCTGCTTTTGGTGTATTTTATTCTATGCCAGTCGGCAACCTTTTTCCGTGAGTCTTGTAAATCACAAGATGAGATAATCCGATTATCTAATCACTAAGAGACGATATGATTTTTCAGATAATTTTAACTTAAAAATTAAGCGATTTGGATCACAAACCAATCTTTGGTGCTTTTGATGGCAAATAAAAATGCTGGAGTTTTCTCTTCTATTCCTTGAATAGGAGTACTATATTTTTTAAATTTTTTTATCTAAGGCTTTTTTAGGCGAAAATTTCTCAAAAATCCAAATACGAAAAAAGATTATAAAAGTGCTTCGTTTGTTGAGATATGATTAAGATCAACCGTCAACTAAGTTTTAATATTGCCCTTGTCATTTTTGATTCTATCTAGCCAATCAAGCGACTCTTTGAAATTCTGTTTTTAGATTCGGATTCCTGAGGTATTTTTGCCTGTTGAGGTGTCTCATAATATAAAGATTTTATCAAAATGTAGAATTTTTATTAAAAAGTCTAGAAAAGTAAAAAAGCGGTGTATGGACGTTTCGCAAATAATTCTACATGCAAAAGTTTGCAATTATTTGCGAGACGTCTATGCACCAAAAAAGCCATCTACCATACTTTCTCTAATTAACGCCCTTCCCCTAAGTGATAACTTTTTAATGCCCAATCTCTTGTGCATCTCGGAACTTCTAGACTTTTCGTTCATTTTTCTTTAAAAAGTAAACACAAATTTTTTTACAGTTTATTTTGATCAGACTGCTTTTTTCCGTGTGGAGAATTTTTGGCCAAACCTATTCACTAATTTAATGATGAATGGATCTGTCCCAGTCTAATCATTACAAGAATAAAAGTGGCTGGCCCTCGCCGCCGCCATCGACCTAGCAGCCATAGTGATTAGGGAAGCAGCTAACCAATAGTGGCTGATTGTGTGCGGCGATAAAATTTTTGCCTTTATTCTCTGCTACTCATTGCCCGGAAATAGGGCGTTTGGACCAAAAGCTTTTTTTCTCTTTCTCACAGTCAACTCTCCCCAACTTTACAGCAGCAAGACCTTTTTTGCGTTTAATTCATACACGAACACATTCCTAATCCTCTTCCCCATTTCATTTGATGGCTTTGATTTAGTTGTTCACAGTTTTGTTGCTCGTCAATATATATTGTTTGACTAACTGTAGAAAGTGGAATAAATATTTACTTGTTCTTGTTTTTAGCTCTAATTCTTTTCCCATTATTGCTCAATTTGCTGGTGAATAAGGACAACGAGCACGATGGAAAAAGCACTGGAGAAGGTAGGCATAGTTAACTGTTTGCAGGTGTTGGAGTTAACTGTGAAATTAGATTATTTTTCAACTTAAAATGGGTCTGTAGTTCCTAAAAATAACTATAAATTCGTAATTAACTGTAGAATTAGCTGTGGTTCTTGGAGCTAACTGTGAACTCAGTTAACTGTTACAGGAGTAGTTAACTGAAGTTTGAGTTAGCTAAGGGCTTTTAGTTATGGGATTGGCTATATGTTTCTAGTTTATTATAATTATAGTTGGTTAGAGTACTTAGAATCTGGCTTTATAGTTAATTTTTTGAGAATTGAAGTGTCCTGGTGTTGTTTGGTGTAATTGAATGTAAAAGTTTGGTTTTCCAGGTGGGTTCTATGGTGAGGAAGCGGTGTGACGACGACGCGGTCGACCGTTTCAACTATTTCTACACGCCGCTGATGTTGTGCATCTTTGCAGTGTGTTTGGCAGCTAAACAGTATGTAGGCGAGCCTCTCCAAGTAAGTGGTCTCTTTTGAGAAAAATAGAAACTTCATTCTAGGAACTGACTGGGAAGTTTTTTACTGCAAAATTGACTGGAAACTGCTTTTCTACAACTGACTTTCGATTTTGTAGTCATCCTTCTAGTTTGACCTCTGTCTGGGTTCGCCTATTTTTTAACCCAATTTTTGGTGGCTTCTCACATTTAAAAAGTAAAAGAGTCTGAAAGAGTTAAAGTTGTAATTTCTCTTAAAACTAGACCTAAAACTAGTCGCAAGCCAGCCTTCTTAAACTCAAAGGTTAACAGTTCTGGATTTTCAGTGTTGGGTTCCTGCCCAGTTCAAAGACCCATGGGAGAAGTATGCCGAAACTTATTGCTTCATCGAGCAAGTTTTTTTTTGCCAATCTTTTTACAACACTTTTTGCAAGTGGTCATCTAAATTATTTTAGGAATACCTACTTCGTCGGCTTCAACGAAACCTTCCCGCGCACCAACCCAGAACGCGAGGACCGTGAGCTTCACTACTATCAGGTAAAAAAAAACTTTTTGTGGATTTTAAACCACTTTTTACGAATATAAAACTTTCAGTGGGTGCCTTTCATGTTGGCCGCTCAAATCCTGTTATTCACTTTGCCTAAAAACGTCTGGAACACTTTTAATTTGAAAACTGGTAAGTCAATTTTTTGTTCGATTCGGGCAAAAATATGATAGATTTGTAAAAATTCAGGATTTCATCTGAACTCTTTGGTGGACAAAGCGATGATCTACACTAAACAACCGAAGAAAGACTCTAAGAGCAAAACTCAGACCACCAAGCTCAAGACCAATCTTAAAAAGGATGCCAGAGATGCCGCCAAACACATCCACGATGTACTCGAGTATAACAACCAACATAAGGGAATGAGTCAGGAAAACAGTGAGTTATTGCACCATTTTCATGACAACACCCAACTCACCCCGGGTTTCTAATTATTTGTTAGCCACGTTATTCGTTTGCCTCTTCGAAAAAAGGCAGTAGTGGTGGAAGGGCAAAGAAAGTGGTCTATGACACGACTATAAAATTTACTTAAGCTAGCTGAAGGTTATGTCTTAAACCGTTAATGTGCATATTTTAAGCATATTTTTTTCGGTTGGAGGCTTCTTGTTTGTTTTTTTAAAAACAATTTTTTATGTCTACGCATTAAAAGGTCAATATTCTTCGTGAACCAAATAAAAAGATGAATTTTAGTGATAATTGTGAAAGATTAATTTGCAGAGAAGAAGCCATCGCAGAACTACGTGACCAACCTGTACCTCTTTTTCAAGCTGCTCAATCTGATTGTGTGTGTTGTCCAATTGTTTCTGCTGAACCACTTTCTGGCGCCTGATCACAGCTCTCTGTGGGGTATTGACATCGTAAAGGACTTGTACAATGGTCACCCATGGCAGCACTCCGGACATTTTCCCAGAGTCAGCTTTTCACAAATTTATTTCAAAAATTTATTGCCAATAATTTTTGGATTTACTTTATGATTAACTATAAACCATGAGCTATGAGTCAACTATCATTATAGCTACCTAAACGCAAGACCAATAATTTGCTGGAAATTAAATTCTTAGGTTACCTATTGCGACATAAACATCCGAGAACAGGGAGGTCACATGGTCCAACATACTTTCCAATGTGTGCTTATGATCAATATGTAGGTTTTTTCAATTTATTTTTTTGAGGATATTTTGAAATTAGAGTACTTCCTTTATAGGTTCAACGAGAAGTGCTATGTGTTCATCTGGTTTTGGCTGGTTTTGCTCTCCATTATGGACATCTTCAATCTGGCCAAGTGGTTCATGCATAGCATCCATGGCAAAGGAGACCGCAAATTTGTCATCGCCCATCTTACTGTAGGTTTTCCTTTGAAGACGAAATAGAAGTATTGTCAACTCTCGTTTTAAAAACATTTAGACTCAGACCCAACACAAGAAACAACCCTTTTGATATAAGAACATCTTACAATTTTAATTGAGATTGCTGCTAAAAATTACAAATTTTTCTAAAAAGTTTCAATTATTTTATTTTTTCAAATTTTGCGCTTTGGGCTTCCTGCATTTTTCTATTTTTTATTCTGATTTCGGGTTGTCTTTTATTTTGGTAGCTTCAGATGTGTACTTGGTTATAAAGCTTTAGCCATAATGGCACATTAGCCATAAGAGCACTCTTGTTGTGAAAACACATGGATTTGGACCTAACGTGTGCTTTTATATCGAAAGTCGGTTGTGTAATTAAATTCTAGTTTAAATTTGACGAGGCTCGTGGAGAGGCCACGTAGTTCAGTGGATGTGTGTCGATGCTGTGTCCCATTACAGTGAGGTTCGTGTCCACGTGGGAGACGATGACGATAAATTTGACTAGAGTCTCAGATTAATAATGTTGAAAATTTGCATTACAGAGTCTCTTCAAAAAAAAATTTTCGTAGAAATCTGTTAATAGTTTTTTTAATTAATTTGGATCTTCTTATAGTTTTTTTTTATAGAAACACGACCGCTTCAAGAAGATACAGAAAAAGTATTGCGATGAGGATGGTAAATTTCATTGACCTTAGAAAACTCAAAAATTTTGTTTATTTCAGTGGACAACTTCGTGCGCTACAAGCTGTGCCGTGATGGAATGACCATTATGCGTCTGATCAGCAGCAACTGTGGGAGCACTGCTGTTTCCCTTGTGCTTACCCCCCTCTTCGAAAAATTCCTCAGGTAAAAAGATCAATTGAAGACTTCTTTATGTGTTTTTAACAATTAATGTTCGTTTTCCTTGCAGTGGTGGTTACAATGTGACGAGGGAGGTTGACAACGCCAACTACATCGGCAACAACGGTTAGTCTTTTCTGTGCAATTATAAGCTGCTTCTCATTTTGGAAAGAAATGTACACAATAAGTGCAAATAACGTTTTTGACTGCTAGCTTGCTGTTTTCAGTTCAGTTAAAGCCATGAATTGATCATTTTCACAGTTAACTGCAAAAATGACAGCAGATGAGGTCTCATCATGAGACATGGTTCCGCAGTTAACTATACTCTGTGATTGTTTTTTGTAGCTAACTGTTTTCTGCAGTTGAATTTTAATGTAAACTTCGAAAATTGATAAACTGCTTTTACATTTAACGACTTTGCAGGTTTTGACAGTAAGACCATCAAGCCACATGATACCCTTCAAAATGAGACCCTCAAGAGTTTCAATAAGCCTCTGCAGCAGAACGGCTTCAAACGCAGCAATTCCAGTGCCGCTCCCAACAGCATCCATCCCACCACTCCAGTGTCTGTTCCTGATGGCAAACAGCCCTCCTTGGTCCTGTCCAACCAACAGCCGAGCAGTGAGTTCAAAGTGGAATTGAAGGCAAGAGCTGTTGGTTTGGGTGTGCCCATGGAGCAGAGCATTGATGAAGACCAGCCGCAACAGACACCCACCCAATACATTGGGTAAGCAAGTTGACCTCATCAAATAGTGTATTAGACTGTTTGAGGTTCTTTTTCAAAAGCTTCAAATTCTTTTAAAACACACAATAATAAAATCTTTTATTTTTTAAAAATATTTTTTTCAGAAACATTGTAGCTATTCAGCAAGACAACCAGCAGCAGGACATGGACTTGAACTTACCCAAACCACCAACCTTTGAGCCACGCCATTAGACCAATATTTTCTTGTTTGGTGACCTATCTATTTAGTAGCTGTTCTTCTCCCTTACCAAATTTTGTTTTGAGTGCATGTATTTGGAAAAATTGTGATTTACCTAATTGTTTGCTTGTGTGCCATTGTATAGTTCAAAAGCTTTAACAAACTTTTGATAGCTTTGCGATTTTTCCTCACTCTTTGATGCGGTTTAATCTGGTCTGTGCTATAAATTTTATTAAGATCTTGAAGATCCCATTCACAATGTGAGATTATATTTAAGTCCCACTATTTCCTTGTGAAGTAGTACAGGCACTCACAAATATTTGATTCTGAATTTTGCAGAATTAGGGTGTAAAGAAATACCACGCATAAAAATTATCGCAAGGCTGCGGCCGAAACATCGCCAAATATACAGTGGCGGATAATTACTTAAGGACACTAGCAAAAACTTTAAAAACCAAAATTTTCAAAATACTTTTTATTGAGCAAAACAAAGCAAATATACCATTCAAAAGCTCGTCCAATCCGTTACAAAATAGCACTAACTGTTTATGAATACTGCACACAGAGACAAACAAGTCAGTCAAAGCAGTCAAAGTATGCAATCAATGCAATTTTTCGGCGACAATTACTTGAGGACACTTCAAATTTGTGCCGCTTTTAGTACTGTTTGTTCGCTATTTATCAGTGATTGGTCAGAAGTGAGCAAGAGGTCAAACTTAAAACTTGTCCAGCGTCAAGAAACCGTTCGTCTGAGTTCGGAGAGAAAATCTGTATGTGAAATTGCTCGGACAGTGAATCTTTCAAAATGTGTCGTCGTTTACATTAAACAGATTTAGCGATGTTTCGGCGCGGCGTTATTTTATCACGTACCGAACGGTGCTACCATTTTTTTTTTCTTAAATGTTTTTAAAGGTTTTCTTCCGTGTTGTCTCGTTTGAGGATAAAATAAACAAAATTATCAAATGACTTTTCATTTCCTTCATTTTTGTCCAAAAAGAAAGGAAAATCAATGATCAATTGAAAACATAACAATGTTTTTATTTCACCATTCGCCGAAAAAAATGTTAAAGTTTCCCTTTGTGAGAGTTGAGAACAGAAAAAGACAAGCACCAATCATTCTAGTAACTGGGCACGTGAGTTGCTTGACTTACAGTAGAATAATTCTCCAACATTCGAGTAAGATTATTTTGTCAAATGACATATTTATTGCCAAATTGTATAAGCAAACCCAAATGAATATCCCTAACAAAATTGAAAATGATATAAAAATTCATGTCGCTGTGGTGCAGACCAGAACAGCCGCTTTCTGGTTTTTTTTGGCATATGGACGTTTCGCAAACGTTTTTGCATTTGCAAAGTTATTGTCTCAATCTTGGTTACTGTTGAAGTTATCACCTATATTTTTACGTCCATCTTTCTATATCTGCTCTTACCATATTGCTTATTAAAGGTTTCGCAATTGCAATGGATTCAATCTCACGCTTTTATTTAAATTTCAAAGCCATAACAATAACAACATAAATGGATAAACGAAGGGTTATTTCAACGCATTTTCTAGCCATAATTTTTTTCTTCATTTTTTCACGCATGCTTCCTATTTGCTTTTGGTCAAAGTTTAATGGTGCCCCACGCGAAACGCACTCTAAAATTAGATACTAAAATTAAGAATTTTTGATTTTGCTGGGCCATTTTTCGTATAGTGCTAACTCGTCCCACTCGTAGCACATATAATAGTTTTTTGCTCGGTTTGATCACAAATGCGAAATGTTATACAGTAAACTCTCGATATAACGGCCCCCTGATATAACGGCTCCCCCAATATAACGGCCCCTTCGGCTTTGTTTGGTTGGCCCACTAATAAAAAACGTCACCCCAGACTCCCGATATAACGGCTTTTCGTTCGTTGAAATGGGTTGTTATTGTTGGAAATATATATTTTTTATCGGTTTTTTTTGTTAGCTATG